>JANHAO010002275.1:0-30061 GCA_026873985.1 Saraca asoca
ATTTGATTTTTAAACCATTTTTGGTGCAAAATTTTAATGCAATAATGTGCTTGAATATAAAAAGATTTGATAATTAAATATTTTTAGCACAAAATCTTAGGAGATCTAATTTTTGAGCCTTTTTTGGCACAAAATTTTATTGTACTAGTGTGTTGGAATGTAAAAAGATTTAATTATTTAATGTTTTTAGCGCAAAATTTGAGAAGATTTTATTTTTAAATCTTTTTTAGTACAAAAATTTTAAAGTAATAATGTGCTGAAATAAAAAAAGATATGATTGTTAAATGTTTTTTGCTCAAAATTTTAGAATATTTTATTTTAAAACCATTTTTGGCACAAAAATTTTAATGTAATAAAGGATTGGAATGTAAAAAGATTGAATGATTAAATGTTTTTGAAACAAAATCTAAGATGATTTGATTTTTTAACCATTTTTGGCATAAAATTTTAATGTAATAATGCGCTAGAATATAAAAAGATTTTATCATTCAATGTTTTTGGCACAAAATTTAAGAATATTTGATTTTTAAACCTCTTTTGACACAAAAATTATAATGTAATAATGTGCTGAAATGTAAAAAGATTTGATCATTAAATATTTTTAACACAAAATCTTAGATGATTTGATTTTTTAAACTTTTTTGATAGAAAATTCTAATGTAATAATGTGCTGGAATGTAAAAAGATTTGATCATTAAATATTTTTGGTACAAAATCCAAGAAGATTTGATTTTTAAACCATTTTTGAAACAAAATTTTAATGTAATAATGTGCCGGAGTGTAAAAAAATTTTATCATTAAATATTTTTGGTACAAAATCTTAGAAGATTTGATTTTTAAACCTTTTTTAGCATGAAATTTTAAAGTAATAAAGTGCTGTAATGTAAAAAGATTTGATCATTAAATTTTTTTTCACAAAATCCAAGAAGATTTAATTTTTAAACCATTTTGGAATAAAATTTTAATATAATAATGTGCTGGAGTGTAAAAAGATTTGATCTTTAAATATTTTTGGCATAAAATCTAAGATGATTTGATTTTTCAACCTTTTTTGGCAAAAAATTCTAATGTAATAATGTGTTGGAATGTAAAAAAATTTGATTGTTAAATGTTTTTGGCACAAAATCTAAGAAGATTTGATTTTTAAACCTTTTTTGGTACAAAATTTTAATACAATATTGTGCTGGAATTCAAAAAGATTTTATCATTAAATATTTTTGACTTAAAATCTTAGAAGATTTGATTTTAAAACCTTTTTTGGCACAAAATTTTAATGTGAGAATGTGCCGGATTGTAAAAAGATTTGATTATTAAATATTTTTGGCACAAAATTTCAGAAGATTTATTTTTTAAACCTTTTTTGAATAAAATTTTAATGTACTAATGTGCCGGAATGTAAAAAGATTTAATTGTTAAATATTTTTTGCACGAAATCTAAGAAGATTTGATTTTTAAACCTTTTTTGGCATAAAATTTTAATGTAATAATGTGATGGAATATAAAAAGATTTGATCATTAAATATTTTTGGCACAAAATCTTAGATGATTTGATTTTCTAACCTTTTTGGGTAAAAAAATCCAATGTAATAACATGCTGAATTGTAAAATGATTTGATTATAAAATATTTTTGGCACAAAATCCAAGAAGATTTGGTTTCTAAACTATTTTTGGAACAAAATTTTAATGTAATAATGTGCTAGAATGTGAAAAGAATTCATCATTAAATGTTTTTGACATAAAATCTAAGATAATTTGATTACTAAACCTTTTTTGGCACAAAAATTTTAAAGCAATAATGTGCTAAACTTAAAAAGATATGATCATTAAATGTTTAATGTTTAAGGTTATGGAATTTGGGACATTCTGGAAATCTAGAACTAGCTCTGGGAAAGTTGAGGATAAGACAAAAGTCAGAGGACAGCTGAGAACTTAGACAAATCATTGACAAATATACCAGAGAACTTAGATAAAAGTCAGAGATGTATGTTTGAAGTAGAAGTGCCAAAGGTGAGAAAGAATAATTCAATAATTTGGAAGGTTGATTCAGAACATAGGAAAACCCTGAAGGAAATTTTTAAAGGGCTTCTAAGGAAGATTTCTATCAAGGAGTCTAGACTTCAAAACCATAATCTTAGCAACCTCCATTCCAAACAGTATGATAAAATGCCGCCTATTGTACTTATAACAACAGGATGTACTCCATGTCAGGGCATAGACATAGTGGATGCCCATGCTTTGATTCCTTCAAAGGATTTATCCCTAAGAAAACTAAAGGCAGAAGCAATCCCTTCCAAAACTATTAAACACGAAGCAGGGTCCATAAAGACGGGCAAAAGATTAGAAGAAGATATAATGGAAAGGTGTAATGCCCAGGAGAAAGGACCTAAAGACCTATCATGAAACTTGATGAAAAGGAAGTCAAGCCTATTGAAAGGGCTCCAAGTAAGGGGAAATTATACAGTCAAATTTGTCACAAACCACAGTTAGGCAATACAAACGATAAAAAGGTTAAGTTAGAATCCATTGGCCAAAAACCGCCAAAGAAGGAGATCTCAAAACCTAGAATTGTGGCTAAATCTCAAGATCAAGGAGAAATGATCTCCATAAAGATGAGGAAACAACAAAGTGAGTCCAGAATCAATAGGAATGAGATCCCCTACGAACAAAGTATTGCTTCAAATACCATCTCAAAAGCCAAAGCACAAAATAATTCCAAGGACCAGACAAAGAATCAGATGAAGAAGCGGCCTGTTGCAAAAGGTAAGGTAGCTAAACCAATTGTAAGTCTACTTTCACACTCAATTTTTTTCTTTATTTTTTTTTTCAGCTATGTGAATGTATAATTATGGGAGCTTTCATGTAGAACATAGATCAAGGACAAATGACCTCCACAAAGATGAGGAAATCACAAAGTGGGTCCAGAATTAGTAGGAGTGAGATTCCCTACCAACAAAGTACAGTTTCAAATTTTTGTGCTAAAAAAGGTTTTAAAATCAAATCTTCTAAAATTTTATGTCAAAAATATTGAATGATAAAATCTTTTTACATTCCAGCACATTATTACTTTGAAATTTTTGTACCAAAAAAGATTTAAAAATCAAATCTTCTTAGATTTTGTGCTAAAAACATTAAATGATCAAATCTTTTTAAGTTCCAACACATTATTACATTAAGATTTTGTGCCAAAAAAAGTTAAAAAATCAAATCATCTTAGATTTTGTACTAAAAACATTTAATGATCAAATCTTTTTACATTTTAGCACATTATTACATTAAAATTTTGTGCCAAAAAAGGTTTTAAAATCAAATCTTCTAAAATTTTATGCCAAAAATATTTAATGATAAATTTTGTTTTTTACATTCAGCATATTATTACTTTAAAAATTTTGTGCCAAAAAAGATTTAAAAATCAAATCTTCTCGAAAGTTATTCGATCAAAGGTGGTGTGTGATGATCGACAATGATAGGTGAATGGTGAGAGGTGGTCAACGGTAGTGGGTGGTAATCAATAGTAAAGGGTGGTGATCAACAGCAGTAGTGGTGATAAGCATTGTTGAATAGTGGTGGGTAATGACGAGAGGTGATAAATGATGGTAGGTGGTAAGAATTAGTCAATATGGGTAGATAATGGTGAATTAAGGTAGTAAGACATTAATAAAAGGATGGACAAAATAATTTTTTCATATGACTAAAATATTCCCATGATATGGGAATGTGTGATACCCACCTTCTCATGGAATATTTTCTGAGAATATTGTATTAAAAAAATTTTTAGAAATGTTAATATTTCAAGATAAATTTTTCAAAATTTTAAACTAAATATAAAAATATAGCATTTCTTTAATTTTTTTTAAAATTATGTTTCAAAAATTGTTTAAAAATCAAATCTTCTTAGATTGTGTGCAAAAAAATTTTAATAATCAAAGCTTTTTATATTCCAGCACATTATCACATTAAAAATTTGTGCCAAAAAAAGTTTAAAAATCAAATCTTCTAAAATTTTTTGTTAAAAACATTTAATGATCAAATCTTTTTAAGTTCCAACACATTATGACTTTAAAATTTTTATGCCAAAAAAGGTTTAAAAATCAAATCTTCTAAAATTTTATGTAAAAAATATTTAATGATCAAATCTTTTTACATTCTGACACATTATTACATAAAAATTTTATGCCAAAAATGGTTTAAAAATTAAATTTTCTTAGATTTTGAGCAAACAATATTTAAAGATTAAATCTTTTTACATTTCAACACATTATTGCATTAAAATTTTGTGCCAAAAAAGGATTAAGGATCAAAGTCCTTTAACATATGTGCCTACAACATTAAAAAATCTAAGAATATTTTTTGCACAAAATTTTTGAAGATTTGATTTTGGAACCTTTTTTGGCATAAATTTTTAATGTGATAATGTACTGGAATGTAAAAGGATCTGATCATTAAATGTTTTTGGCACAAAATCCAAGAAGATTTAATTTTTAAACCTTTTTTGACACAAAAATTTTAATATAATAATTTGCTGCAATGTAAAAAGATTTAATCATTAAATATTTTGGCATAAAATCTTAGATGATTTTATTTTTAAACCTTTTTTGGCGCAAAATTTTAATGTAATAATGTGTCGAAATGTAAAACGTTTTGATCATTAAATATTTTGGGCATAAAATGTAAGAAGATTTGATTTTTAAACCTTTTTTGGCACAAAATTTTAATGTAATAATATGTCGAAATGTAAAAAGATTTGATCGTTAAATCTTTTTGGCTCAAAATCCAAAATGATTTGACTTTTTAACCATTTTTCACACAAAATTTTATTGTAATAATGTGCTGGAATGCAAAAAGATTTAATAATTTTATGTTTATGACACAAAATCTACTAAGATTTGATTTTTAAACCATTTTTGATATAAAATTTTAATATAATAATGTGTTAGAATATAAAAATATTTGATCATTAAATGGTTTTGGCCTAAAATCCAAGATGATTTGACTTATAAACCTTATTTGTACAAAATTTTAATGTAATAATGTGGTAGAATGTAAAAAGATTTGATTATTAAAAGTTTTTGGCTCAAAATTCAAGACGATTTGAATTTTTTTACCTTTTTTGGTGTAAAATTTTAAAGTAACAATGTGCTTGAATGTAAAAAGATTCAATCATTTAATGTTTTTGGCACAAAATCTAATAAGATTTGATTTTTGAACCATTTTTGGCACAAAATTTTAATGTAATAATGTGCTACAATACAAAAATATTTAATCATTAACTGTTTCTGGCATAAAATCTAGTAAGATTTGATTTTTGAACCATTTTTGGCACAAAATTTTCATGTAATAATGCTCTAGAATATAAAAAGATTTAATTATTAAATATTTTTGACAGAAAATCTAATAAGATTTAATTTAGAAACCATTTTTGACACAAAATTTTAATATAATAATGTGTTAGAATACAAAAAGTTTTGATCATTAAATATTTTTTGCTCAAAATCTAAGATGATTTGACTTTTTAACCTTTTTTTCAAAATATTTAATTATAATAATGTGGTGGAATGTGAAAAGATTGAATCATTTAATGTTTTTGGCAGAAAATGTAATAAGATTTGATTTTTAAACCATTTTTGACATAAAATTTTAATGTAATAATGTGCTGGAAGGTAAAAAGATTTAATCATTAAATATTTTTGACAGAAAATCTAAATTTCTTTTCCAAAAATGGTTTAAAAATCAAATCTTCTTAGATTTTGTGTCAAAAATATTTGATGATCAAATTTTTTTATATTCCGACACATTATTACATTAAAATTTTGTGTCAAAAAAGGTTTAAAAATCAAATCTTCTTGGATTTTGTGTCAAAAATATTTAATGATCAAATCTTTTTATATTCCGGCACATTATTACATTAAACTTTTGTGCTAAAAAAGGTTTAAAAATTAAATCTTCTAAGATTTTGTGTCAAAAATATTTAATGATCAAATCTTATTACACTCCGGCACACTCTTAGATTAAAATTTTGTGACAAAAAAGGTTTAAAAATCATATCTTTTTAGATTTTGTACCAAAAAGATTTAATGATTAAATCCTTTTACATTTCAGGACATTATTACATTAAAATTTTATGCCAAAAGAGGTTTAAAAATCAAATCTTCTTAGATTTTGTGCTAAAAATATTTAATGATAAAATCATTTTACATTCCAGTACATTATTACATTCAAATTTTTGTGCCAAAAAAGGTTTAAAAATCAAATCATCTCAGATTTTTTGCCAAAAATATTTAATGATGAAATCTTTTTACATTCCAGTACATTATTACATTAAAATTTTGTTGCAAAAATGGTTTAAAAATCAAATCTTCTTGGATTTTGTGCCAAAAATATTTTATGATCAAATGTTTTTACATTCCAACACATTATTACATTAAAATTCTGTGCCAAAAAGGGTTAAAAAATTAAATCATCTAAGATTTTGTGCCAGAAACATTTAACGATCAAATCTTTGTACATTCCAGCACATTATTACATTAAAATTTTTGTGTCAAAAAAGGTTTAAAAATCAAATCTTCTTAGATTTTGTGCTAAAAATATTTAATGATCAAATCCTTTTACATTCCAACACATTATTACATTAAAAAGTTTTATCAAAAAAGGTTTAAAAATTAAATCTTCTAAAATTTTGTGCCCAAAAATATTTAATGATTAAATCTTTTTAAGTTCCAGCACATTATTACTTTAAAATTTTGTGCCAAAAAAGATTTAAAAATCAAATCATCTTAGATTTGATGCCAAAAACGTTTAATGATGAAATCTTTTTACATTTTAGCACATTATTACATTAAAATTTTGTTCTAAAAATGGTTTAAAAATCAAATCTTCTTGGATTTTGGGCCATAAATATTTTAGGATCAAATCTTCTTACATTAAATCCTTTTACATATGGAATGTAAAAAGGATTTATCGTTAAATATTTTTGGATCAAAATCGCATAAGATTTGATTTTTAAATCATTTTTGGCATAAAATTTTAGTGTAAAAATATGTTAGAATGTAAAAAGATTTGATTATTAGATATTTTTGGCTCAAAATCCAAGATGATATGATTTTTTAACATTTTCGGTATAAAATTTTAATGTAATAATGTGTTGGAATGCAAAAAGATTTGATCACTAAAGGTTTTTGGCTTAAAATCCGAGATGATTTGACATTTTAACCATTTTTCACACAAAATTTTATTGTCATAATGTGTTGGAATATGAAAAGATTTAATCATTTAATGTTTTTGGTAGAAAATCTAATAAGATTTGATTTTTAAATCATTTTTGGCACAAAATTTTAATGTAATAATATGATGAATGTAAAATGATTTTATCATTAAATATTTTTGGCTCAAAATTCAAGATGATTTGACTTTTTAACCTTTTTGCCAAAAAAGATTTAAAAATCAAATCCTCTAAGATTTTGTGCCAAAAACATTTAACGATCAAATATTTTTACATTTCAGCACATTATTATATTAAAATTTTGTGCTAAAAAAGGTCAAAAAATCAAATCATCTTAGATTTTGTGCAAAAAATATTTAATGATCAAATGTTTTTGCATTCTAGCACATTATTGCATTAAAATTTTGTGTCAAAAAGGTTTTAAAAATCAAATCTTCTAAGATTTTGTGCAAAAAACATTTAATGATCAAATCTTTTTACATTCTAACACATTATTATATTAAAATTTTGTGCCAAAAAGGTTAAAAAATCAAATCATCTTAGATTTTGTGCCAAAAACATATAATAATTAAATCATTTTACACTCCGATACATTGTTATATTAAAATTTTATTTCAAAAATGGTTTAAAAATAAACTTTTCTTGAATTTTGTGTCAAAAATATTTAATGATCAAATCCTTTTACATTCCAGCACATTATCATATTAAAATTTGTGTCAAAAAAGGTTGAAAAATCAAATCTTCTAAAATTTTGTGCCAAAAATATTTAATGATCAAATCTTTTAAAGTTTCAGTACATTTTTACATTAAAATTTTGTTCCAAAAATGGTTTAAAAATCAAATCTTCTTGAATTTTGTGTCAAAAATATTTAATAATTAAATCTTTTTACGTTCCAGCACATTATTAGAATAAAATTTTTGTGCCAAAAAAGGTTTTAAAATCTAATCTTCTAAAATTTTGGGCCAAAAATATTTAATGATCATATCTTTTTACATTCCAACACATTATTACTTTAAAATTTTTGTGCCAAAAAAGATTTAAAAATCAAATCTTCTAGGATTTTATGAGAAAAATGGTTTAAAAATCAAATTTTCTTAGATTCTGCGCCAAAAACATTTAATGATTAAATCTTTTTACAATCTAGCATATTATTATATTAAAACTTCGTTCCAAAAATAGCTTAAAAATTAAATCTTCCAAAGAAGCTCCAGCGGTTCCATAAAGAAGCTAAGAAGGAAGCTCATGAAGATCGTGATAGTCAATGACTAGGGGGCTCGCAATGAGCAGAAAGCTTCACCCTTCAGCCTGAAATGCAAAACCTGATAATGGAAGAAGTTCTCCAAAGGCTTAAAGGCTAGAAGAATGCCTATGATCTCAAAGTAACCAACCTTGTTACGAGGAAAGCTCACCATTTTCTGTGGAGATTGAAATGCAACCTCTCCCATAGAAACTTAAAGTGCCCGCGATCCCACTATATGATGGGAATAGCAACTCAAGCGATCACCTGGATACGTTTAATATCCAAATGGATCTTCAAACAACTGACCCTCTAGTGAAATGCCGTGTCTTTCCAGCCATATTAGGAGGAGTATCTAGGGCATGGTTCAGAAACCTCCCAGCTCATAGCATCAGTAGCTGGGAAGAATGTCAACGAAAATTCATTGACCAATACCAGGCACTGAAGAGGCAGCTCACGCCTCCTTTCCACCTCACAATGATTTTTCAGCGTAGGAATGAATCGCTGAAAAACTATATAGACAGATTCAGGCACGAAGCCAACTCCGTGGAAAACCCTTTGGAGAAAAGTATCTTAACAACCACCTTGGTAAGACTTCACAAAGACAGAAAACTATACAAAAGCCTCTATAAGTACCCAGGTCAAGCTCAAGATCTCGCTAAATTTTAAAAGTGAGCTATCAAACAAATAAAATAGGAAGAAACTTTCAGAATTGAAGAGCCTAAGTAGAAAGCGGACGCAAGTGGTCCCATTGCAAGCAAGAAGAGGAATGATGAGAGTCATAGTCACGACCCCAAAAATTTGATCATTAAATATTTTTGGTGCAAAATTCAAGAAGATTTGATTTTTAAACCATTTTTGGAATAAAATTTTATTGTAATAGTGTATCAGAGTGTAAAAAAAATTGATCATTAAATGTTTTTGGCACAAAATCTAAGATGATTTTATTTTGTAACCTTTTTTGGCATCAAATTTTCTTGTAATAATGTGCTGTAATGTAAAAAGATTTAAGCATTAAATGTTCTTGGTACAAAATCTAAAAAGATTTATTTTTTAAACCTTTTTTAGCACAAAATTTTAATATAATAATGTGTTGGAATATAAAAAGATTTGATCTTTAAATCTTTTTGACACAAAATTAAAGATGATTTGATATTTAAACCTTATTTGGTATAAAATTTTAATGTAATAATATGCTGGAATGTAAAAGTATTTGATCATTAATCATTTTTGGAACAAAATCCAAGATAATTTTATTTTTTAACTTTTTTTGGCACAAATTTTAATGTAATAATGTGCTGGAATACAAAAAGATTTGATCTTTAAATTTTTTTGCCATAAAATTCAAGGTCATTTGATTTTTAAACCATATTTGGCGTAAAATTTTAATATAATAATGTACTAGAATGTAAAAGGATTTGATCATTAATTATTTTTGGAACAAAATCCAAGATGATTTAATTTTTCAACCTTTTTTGGCACAAAATTTTATTGTAATAATCTGCTGGAATATAAAAAGATTTGACCTTTAAATTTTTTTGGCACAAAATCCAAAATAATTTATTTTACCTTTTTTAGCAAAAAATTTTAATGTAATAATGTACTGGAATATAAAAAATTTTGATCATTAAATATTTTTAGCAAAAAATTTAAGTTGATTTGATTTTTGAACCTTTTTTGGCATAAAATTTTATTGTAACAATGTGCTAGAATGTAAAAAGATTTGATCATTAATTTTTTTGGCACAAAATCCAAAATAATTTGATGTTTTTTACATTTTTTGGCATAAAATTTTAATGTAATAATGTTTTGAAATGTAAAAAGATTTGATCGTTAAATATTTTTGAAAAAAAATTCAATATGATTTGATTTTTTAACCTTTTTTGGCACAAAATTTTAATGTAATAATGTGTTAGAATGTAAAAAGATTTTACCATTATTATTTTTGGTATAAAATCTAAGATGATTTGATTTTTTTTTACCTTTTTTGGCGTAAAATTTTAATATAATAATATGATGGAATTTAATAAGATTTGATCATTAAATATTTTTAGCATAAAATTTATGATGATTTGATTTTTTAACCTTTTTTGGCATAAAATTTTAATATAATAATGTGTTGGAGTGTAAAAAGATTTTATCAGTAAATATTTTTGGCACAAAATCTAAGAAAATTTAATTTTTAAATATTTTTTGGAAAAAAAAATTTAAAGTAATAATGTGCTGGAATGTAAAAATATTTGATTATTAAATATTTTTGGCATAAAATCCAAGATAATTTGATTTTTTAACCTTTTTTCTCAAAAAATTTTAATGTAATAATGTGCTAAAATGTAAAAAGATTTGATCATTAAATATTTTTGACACAATCAAAGAAGATTTGATTTTTAAACCATTTTTGGAGCAAAATTTTAATGTAATAATGTACTGGAGTGTCACAAAATTTGATCATTAAATATTTTTGGCTCAAAATCCAAGATGATTTGACTTTTTAACCATTTTTCGCATAAAATTTTATTGTAATAATATGCTAGAATATAAAAAAATTTAATTATTTAATGTTTTTGGCAAAAAATCTACTAAGATTTGATTTTTAAACCATTTTTGGCACCAAATTTTAATATAATAATGTGCTAGAATGTAAAAAGATTTGATCATTAAATGTTTTTAGCTTAATATCCAAGAAGATTTGACTTTTTAACCTTTTTGGCATAAAATTTTAATGTAATAATGAGTTGGAATGTAAAAAGATTTGATCATTAAAAGTTTTTGACATAAAATCTAATAAGATTTTATTTTTGAACCATTTTTGGTATAAAATTTTAATGTAATAATGTGCTGAAATGTAAGAAGATTTAATGATTAAATATTTTTGGCATAAAATCTAATAAGATTTGATTTCTGAACCATTTTTGGCACAAAATTTTAATGTAATAATGTACTTGAATGTAAAAAGATTAAACCATTAAATATTTTTGGCACAAAATCTAATAAGATTTTATTTTTGAACCATTTTTGATACAAAATTTTAATGTAATAATAGGCTGAAATATAAAAAGATTTAATCATTACATGTTTTTGGTACAAAATCTAATAAGATTTGATTTTTAAACTTTTTTTAGCATAAAATTTTAATTAAATAATGTGCTGAAATATAAAAAAAATTAATTATTAAATATTTTTGGCACAAAATTTTGATGTAATATTGTGTTGGAATGTAAAAAGATTTGATTTTTATGCCAAAAAAGGTAAGAAAATGAAATCATCTTAGATTTTGTGACAAAAATAATTAATGATCAAATCATTTCACATTTCGGCACATTATTACATTAAAATTTTGTGCCAAAAATGGTTTAAAAATCAAATCTTATTAGATTTTGTGCCAAAAATATTTAAATATCAAATCTTTTTTTTTAGTACATTATTACATTTAAATTTTGAGCCGAAAAAGGTAAAAAAAACTTCACATCTTATTAGATTTTGTGCCAAAAACATGTAATAATTAAATTTTTTTATATTTCAACGCATTATACATTAAAATTTTGTGCCAAAAATGGTTTAAAAATAAAATCTTATTAGATTTTGTGTCAAAAATATTTAATGATCAAATCTTTTTATATTCCAACACATTATTACATTAAAATCATAGGTCAAAAAAGGTTTAAAAATCAAATCTTAGTAGATTTTGTACCAAAAACATTCAATGATTAATTTTTTTTTACATTCTAACACATTATTACAATAAAATTTTATGCAAAAAAAGGTTAAAAAGTCAAATCATCTTAGATTTTGAGTTAAAAATATTTAATGATTAAATCTTTTTACATTCCATTACATTATTATATTAAAATTTTATATCAAAAAAGGTTTAAAAATCAAATCTTATTAGATTTTTGTACCAAAAACATTTAATGATCAAATCTTTTTATATTTCAGCACATTATTACATTAAAGTTTTGTGCCAAAAATAGTTTAAAAATCAAATCTTATTAGATTTTATGCCAAAAACATTTAATGATTTAATCTTTTTACATTCTAGCACATTATTACATTAAAATTTTATGCCAAAAAAGATAAAAAAATCAAATCATCTTGGATTTTGTTCCAAATACATTTAAATATCAAATTTTTTTATATTACAGCACATTATTATATTATAATACAATTTTGTGCCAAAAAAGGTAAAAAAAATCAAACCATCTTGGATTTTGTACCAGACACATTTAAATATCAAATCTTTTTATATTTTAGCATATTATTACATTAAAATTTTATACCAAATAAGATAAAAAAATCAAATCATCTTTGATTTTGTGCCAAAAATATTAAATAATTAAATCTTTTTACATTCTAGCACATTATTACATTAAAATTTTGTGCCAAAAAAGTTTTAAAAATAAAATCTTATTAGATTTGGTGCTAAAACCATTTAATGATTAAATCATTTTACTTACAACAAAATTTTGTGCTAAAAAAGGTAAGAAAATCAAATCATCTTGGATTTTGTGCCAAAAATAATTAATGATCAAATCATTTTATATTCCATCACGTTATTACATTAAAATTTTGTGCCAAAAATAGTTTAAAAATCAAATTTTATTAGATTTTGTGTCAAAAATATTTAAATATTAAATCTTTTTTTTTGTTTTAACACATTATTACATTTAAATTTTGAGCCAAAAAAGGTAAAAACATCAAATCTTATTAGATTTTGTGCCAGAAACATTTAATAATAAATCTTTTTACATTCCAACACATTATTAAGGATCAAAATCCTTTAACATATGTGCCTACAACATTTAATTTGACCAAAATATAAAAAGTCAAATCTTTCCCTGAGGCAGAGCTCCTTTGAATTCAGAATTCTGGATGAAAATATAGTAGATTCCATCCATAGAAATTGTGCTTCTCATGCTAAAAAGGTAACATAAAACCCTCACAAACGGAAGGGGAAGATTGCTCCTTTGATACATGAGTGCTAAGGAGACGAGCTGGGTATAAGATTTCGAAGACAGTTGTGAATGTGCTAGCTTTAACTTATTCAACAAATTAATAATGGATGGGTGAACTGAAAACCTTAACCCTATGCCAAGGTGATGAGGGCTTGTTGTGATAGACTTGGGAAGAGGATGAGCAACATGATCATTAGGAGAAGGTGCCATGAAGTAGCAACCTTTGGGAATATGGAAATTTTCCACTATATCCATAAGCTCGTGCATTTCAATAGTCGAAGCATAATGCTTGAAAACTAAGTGATTCGAGGAACCCTCAGCGACACGCTGCCTCGCACTAGTTTCAAGTTGGGGAAGGGGCCGTTTAGCGACCTCACCGCTCTTATGAGCAACACCGACTACCAGGTACATCAACTCCTCATTACTAGCCAAAGATTTGGGTTTAGCACTTCCAACTCGATGGCCACAGCGCCTGTGGGCTACCATCTATGCAAAACATAAAGAAAAGAAAGGACTGATCAAGCCTCTGAAGGCAAAATCCTCCCCGAAATGACTACCCAAACAAAATTGCAAAATCCCTATGTAGGCAAACCATAGCATGCCCTGTACCACTAGGACAAGCATTGAAACTATTGATAAACCTGAAAGGGTCTAGCTAACAAAACCCAATTGGGTACCTAAAATTCCCAAAAGGAGAGAAAGCTCGAAATAGCATATTAAGAATTGGTAGACAAAACGTCTGATGACAAATTAACCAACATTAACCCATAAAGAGCGAAAGGCTAGAAAGACTTACCATGATAAAGAAGTGAGTTGAACTCTAGAATGATTTAAGAAAGGAATGGACTTCTAGCCAAGATGTTCAGAGCACTAAAACGATAAAGCAATAAGCATTAAAACTAGGAGACTAACCCGATGACGGTTGTTCAAGAGTCTGAAAGATGAAAAGACCTGATGAATAAGAATATGGAAAGATGAATACTTAATCCTACCTTTCTATAGCCTTAATTGTCCAGCCATTCGATCTAATTCTTGACCAATTATTGAAAATTCAATCATCCACACAAGCTTCAAGGTTCAGCTTTAACCAAAACGATAGTTTTGGAAAATGTGTGCATTAAATAAGGGTAATGATGACAAATGCAAACAAAATGATGAGATAAGAACTCGAACAAGGACATTGCACCCTTCAAACCAATGAACTGCAACTCCTAGCTCATAAAATGAATCGAGAATTAAGGGGCTATTGTAGTGGGTGTTTTCTGGAGTGGGCCCAATGAGGCAAGTCTAGCTAAATAAGACTCAAGAAAACGTGAAAATCACTAAAAGGGAATGCTAGCCTGCTGACCACGAGGGAAGGGCACAAGAGGAGTTGAGAAGCGGAAGCCCATACTTGTCGAGTAGCATTCACCTCGAGTCGTTAAGGGAAAAGTGAGCTGCATCCAGGGAATCCACCCAGTAAGCTCAAATTCAGAAGGTTATTCGCACTAGTGTAAGCTAAAAGAATAACGATCCAATGAAGCAAGCGACCTCCATTCCCAAAGGAATATTAAAGGTCTAATCAATGGTCAAGAGCACTTCTCCCAAGCCAGCAAAACAACCCCTAGGGGGAAACACCCACTTGTAGAACTTGCAAATCTCATCAAATAGAGTTTAAGTTATCTATATGAAATAGCTACATGATGTAACTAATGTACAAATCAAAAAATTACCATGATAACCTCCCCTATTTCTATAAATAAAGGGTTAATCCACTGTAAAAAAAAAAAAAAAGAAAGGAGGGGCATAGAAGAAGAAGCTCTATCAAAATAGAGAGAAAAAATTCTGTATATTGTAATCCAACACACTTGAATAGTGAAACCTCTGTCTGCCAGACATGAAATACAATCAACGTGAACATAGGGGCCAAATTGGCTTTAGTCGAACTATGATAAAAATGCCTCTAGTCTCTACACTTCCTTCCCTTCTAGTTAGTTTATTTGCTACTCACATGCTCACAACTCATAATCTAGGTGTTGGCTAAAGTCTGGGGTCCTTGAGCTAAATTTTACCATCATGTTTGATGTCAAAGGAGTTGAAAGAAGGAATTCAATCATCTGGTAATAATATATAATCTGTATAACCTCTTGAATGATTTGCTCTTAGGTATGAAAGCTACAATCAATTTCATATATAAATTTAATTTAGTTACTTATATGAAATACATATATCATTATTGACGATGAAATTTGGTTCTGCCAAATTCCCGTCAATGGATATGTAGTTCATATACCCCAAGCTATTTTTTGGTTTAAAGAATACACGAACTAGAGGATAGTGAAGATGGTGAAGAGGAAGAAATATAAAGGCATGTGCAATCTTTAACGTGGTTTGACTAAATCTGGGCGGTATTAGACCCTACTTCCACGGTGGAGCTTTTATTAATATAAGAAAGGAGATTTTTATAGAGCTTTTGCTTACTAGTTTTTCGGCCTCTCCTTTCCTTTATAACAATATATCCCTATTTATAAAGGAAGGGAGAGTTATATATAATAATTACAAGCTACAGTTGTGTTACATTAAGAAATAAATTTGGAAGACAATAAAACTCTTGCAATTTGGCTATTGCACGCTACTTTCTATGGATGGGCCCCTTTTGTTGGCTTCAAGCTGATATATGTGTGTTTGTTACTCAGTATCATTTTACCGTACGAGATGTTTATTCTCCCAAGCTGAGATTCTTAGCTCAGGGTTACTATTGTAGTTCGATTAGTGAGCTCGATGCTGTTGCTGTAGCATAGTGAGCTCAAGCAAGGCGGTCGATTGTTTAGCGAGCCGATCTTATGATGATCTCATGGTATCATGATAAATGGGAAAAAAATGCATGATTTGATTCCATCCATAGAAATTGTGCCAAAAAAGGTTTTAATGATCAAATCTATTTACATTGTAGCACATTATTATACTAAAATTTTGTACAAAAAATGGTTTAAGAATCAAATCTTAATAGATTTTGGGCCAAAAATATTTAATGATTAAATCTTTTTACATTCCAGTGTATTATTACAATAAAATTTTATGCCAAAAATGGTTTAAGAAATCATATCATCTTAGATTTTGTGCTAAAAATATTTAATGATTAAATCTTTTTATATTCTAGCCCATTATTACATTAAAATTTTGTGCTAAAAAGGTTAAAAAGTCAAATCATCTTGGATTTTGAGCCAAAAATATTTAATGATCAAATCTTTTTACATTCCAGTACATTATTACATTAAAATTTTGTGCCAAAAAGGGTTTAAAATCAAATCTTATTAGAGTTTGTGCTAAAAACATTTAATGATAAAATCTTTTCACATTCTAGCACATTGTTACAATAAAATTTTGTGCGAAAAATGGTGAAAAAGTCAAATCATCTTGAATTTTGAGCCAAAAACATTTAATGATCAAATCTTTGTACATTTCAGTACATTATTACATTAAAATTTTATGCTAAAATTGGTTTAAAAATCAAATCTTATTAGATTTTGTGCCAAAAACATTTAATGATTAAATCTTGTTACATTCTAGTACATTATTACATTAAAATTTTGTGCCAAAAATGGTTTAAAAATCAAATCTTCTAAGATTTTATGCCAAAAATATTTAATGATCAAATGTTTTTACATTTTAGTACATTATTATATTAAAATTTTATGCCAAAAAAGGTTAAAAAATCAAATCATCTTAGTTTTTATGCCAAAAACATTTAATGATCAAATTTTTTTATATTTCAGCACATTATTACATTGAAATTTGTGCCAAAAAAGGTTTAAAAATCAAATCTTCTAAGATTTTGTGCCAAAAATATTTAATGATTAAATATTTTTACATTCCAGTACATTATTGCATTAAAAGTTTGTGCCAAAAAAGGTTTAAAAATTAAATTTTCTTAGATTTTGAGCCAAAAATATTTAATGATTAAATTTTTTTATATTCCAACACATTATTACATTAAAATTTTGTGCCAAAAATGGTTTAAAAATAAAATCTTATTAGATTTTGTGCCACAAACATTAAATGATTAAATCTTTTTACATTTCAGCACATTATTAGAATAAAATTTGGTGCGAAAAAAGGTTAAAAAGTCAAATCATCTTAGATTTTGATCCGAAAACATTTAATGGTAAAATCTTCATACATTCCTGCATATTATTATATTAATATTTTGTGTCAAAATGGTTTAAAAATCAAATCTTATTAGATTTTGTGCCAAAAACATTTAATAATCAAATCTTTTTATATTCCAGCATATTAATACATTAAAATTTTGTACCAAAAAGGTTAAAAAATCAAATCATCTTAGATTTTAAGCCAAAAACATTTAATAATCAAATCTTTTTACATTCAACACATTGTTATATTAAAATTTGCTGCCAAAAATGGTTTAAAAATCAAATCTTATTACATTTTGTGCAAAAAACATTTAATGATAAAATTTTTTTATATTTCAGCATATTATTACTTTAAAATTTTGTACTAAAAAATGGTTTAAAAATGATATCTTATGAGATTTTGTGTCAAAAATATTTAATAATTGAATCTTTTTACATTCCGGCACATTATTACATCAAAATTTTGTGCCAAAAAAGGTTTAAAAATTAAGTCTTCTAAGATTTTGTGCTAAAAACATTTATTGATCAAATCATTTTACGTTCTAGCACATTATTGCACTAACATTTTGTGCCAAAAAAGGTTTAAAAATTAAATCTTCTAAAATTTTGTGCCAAAAACATCTAATGATCATATCTTTTTACATTCTAGCACATTATTACTTTAAAATTTTTGTGCCAAAAAAGGTTTTAAATATCAAATCTTCTTGAATTTTGGGAAAAAAATATTTAATGATCAAATCTTTCTACATTCTAACACATTATTACATTTAAATTTTTGTGCCAAAAATGATTTTAAAATCAAATCTTGTAAAATTTTGTGTCAAAAATATTTAATGACTATCCTTTTACATTCCAACACATTATTAATTTAAAACTTTTATGCCAAAAAAGATTTAAAAATCAAATCTTCTAAAATTTTGTGCCAAAAACATTTAATGATCATATCTTTTTACATTCCACCACATTATTACTTTAAAATTTTTATGCCAAAAAAGGTTTTAAAATCAAATCTTCTTAGATTTTGCGCCAAAAACATTTAATAGTCAAATCTTTTCACATTCCGGCACATTATTACATTAAAATTTTTGTGTCAAAAAAGGTTTTAAAATCAAATATTCTACAATTTTGTGTCAAAAATATTTAATCATCATATCTTTTTAAATTACAGCACATTATTACTTTAAAAATTTTGTGCCAAAAAAGGTTTTACATATCAAATCTTCTTGGATTTGATCATTTAATGTTTTCTGCACAAAATTCGAGAAGATTTGATTTTTAAACCGTTTCTAGCACAAAATTTTAATGTAATAATGTGCCAGAATTTAAAAAGACTTAATCATTAAATGTTTATGGCGTAAAATCTAAGAAGATTTGATTCTTAAATCTTTTTTGGCATAAAATTTTAATGTAATAATGTACCAGAATGTAAAAAGATTTGATCATTAAATGTTTTTGATGCAAAATCTAAGAAAATTTGATTTTTAAACCTTTTTTGGCATAAAATTTTAATGTAATAATGTGCCGAAATGTCAAAAAGATTTGATCATTAAATATTTTTTGTATAAAATTTAAGAAGATTTAATTTTTAAACCTTTTTTGACACAAAAATTTTAAAGTAATAATGTGCTGGAATGTAAAAAGATATGATCATTAAATGTTTTTGACACAAAATTTTAGAAGATTTGATTTTAAAACCTTTTTTGGCACAAAAATTTTAATATAATAATATGCCAGAATGTAAAAAGAATTGACCATTAAATATTTTTGGCACAACATCTTAGAAGATTTGATTTTAAAGCCTTTTTTGGCATAAAACTTTAATGTAATAATGTGCCGAAATGTAAAAAGGTTTAATCATGAAATATTTTTCCTACAAAATCTATGAAAATTTGATTTTTAAATCTTTTTTGGCACAAAAATTTTAAAGTAATAATGTGCTGGAATGTAAAAAGATATTATAATTAAATATTTTTGACACAAAATTTTAGAAGATTTGATTTTTAAACTATTTTTGGCACAAAATTTTGATATAATAATGTGCCAGAATGTAAAGATTTGATCATTAAATATTTTTAACGCAAAATCTAAGAAGATTTGATTTTTAAACCTTTTTTGGCATAAAATTTTAATGTAAAAATATGCTGGAATGTAAAAAGATTCGATCATTAAATATTTTTTACACAAAATTTAAGAAGAGTTGATTTTTAAACCTTTTTTGGAACAAAAATTTTAAAGTAATAATGTGCTGGAATGTAAAAAGATATGATCATTAAATATTTTTGGCACAAAATCTAATAAGATTTGATTTTTAAACCATTTTTGGCACAAAATTTTAATGTAATAATGCGTTGGAATGTAAAAAGATTTGATCATTAGATATTTTTGGCTCAAAATCCAAGATGACTAGACTTTTTAACCTTTTGGCATAAAATTTTAATGTAATAATGTGCTAGAATGTAAAAAGATTTGATCATTAAATATTTTTGGCACAAAATCTAAGATGATATGATTTTTTAACCTTTTTTGGCACAAAATTTTATTGTAATAATATATTGGAATGTAAAAAGGTTTAATCATCAAATGTTTTTAGCTCAAAATGCAATATGATTTTAATGTAATAGTGTACTGGAATGTAAAAAGATTTTATCGCTAAATATTTTTGGCACAACGTCTAATAAGATTTGATTTTTAAACTATTTTAGCATAAAATTTTATTGTAATAATGTGCTGGAATGTAAAAAAATTTCATCATTAAATGTTTTTGGCATGAAATCTAATAAGATTTGATTTTTAAATCATTTTGGCACAAAATTTTAATATCATAATGTGTTAGAATGTAAAAGGATTTGATCATTAAATGTTTTTGGCTCAAAATCCTAGATGATTTGACTTTTTAACCATTTTTACACAAAATTTTATTGTAATAATGTGCTGGAATGTGAAAATATTTAATCATTTAATGTTTTTGATACAAAATCTAATAAGATTTGATTTTTAAACTATTTTTGGCACAAACATTTAATGTAATAATGTGCTGCAATGGAAAAAAATTTAATCACTAAATATTTTTAGAACAAAATCTAATAAGATTTGATTTTTAAACCATTTTGGCACAAAATTTTAAAGTAATAATGTGCTGGAATATAAAAAGATTTTATCATTAAATATTTTTGGCCCAAAATCTTAGATGATTTGACTTTTTAACCTTTTTGGCACAAAATTTTAATGTAATAACATGAAAGAATGTAAAAAGATTTGATCATTAAATATTTTTGGCGCAAAATCCAAGATGATATAACATTTGAACCATTTTTGGCACAAAATTGTATTGTAATAATATATTGGAATGTAAAAGGATTTAATCATTAAATGTTTTTGCAACATAATCTAATAAGATTTGATTTTTAAACCATTTTTGACACAAAATTTTAATGTAATAATGTGCTGGAATGTAAAAAGGTTTGAGCATTAAATATTTTTGGAACAAAATCTAATAAGATTTGATTTTTAAGCCATTTTTGGCATAAAATTTTAATGTAATAATGTGTTGAAATGTCAAAAGATTTGATTATTAAATGTTTTTGGCTCAAAATCCAAGATGATTTGACTTTTTAACCTTTTTGGCACAAAATTTTATTTTAATAATGTGCTAGAATGTGAAAATATTTAATCATTTAATATTTTTGGCACAAAATCTAATAAGATTTATTTTTTAAAACTATTTTTGACACAAAATTTTATTGTAATAATGTGCTGAAATATAAAAAGATTTGATCATTAAATATTTTTGACTCAAATTCCTAGATGATTTGACCATTTAACCTTTTTTGGCACAAAATGTTATTGTAATAATATACCAGAATGTAAAAAGATTTAATGTTTAAATATTTTTGGCACAAAATCTAATAAGATTTTAGTTTTAAACCATTTTGGACACAAAATTTTAATGTAATAATGTGCTTGAATGTAAAAAGATTTGATCATTAAATGTTTTTGTCTTAAAATCAAAGATGATTTGACTTTTTTACCTTTTTGGCACAAAATTTTAATGTAATAATGTGCTAGAATGTAAAAAGATTTGATCATTAAATATTTTTGTCACAAAATCCAAGATGATTTGACTTTTATACCTTTTTTGGCATAAAATTTTAATGTAATAATATGCTGGAATGTAAAAAGATTTGAACATTAAATGTTTTTGGCAAAAATCCAAGATGATATGATTTTTTAAACATTTTTGACACAAAATTTTAATATAGTCATGTGCTGGAATGTAAAAAGATTAATTTTAATGTCATAATATGCTGGAATGTAAAAAGTTTTAATCATTAAATATTTTTGGAACAAAATCTAATAAGATTTGATTTTTAAACCATTTTTGGCCCAAAATTTTAATCTAATAATGTGCTGCAACGTAAAAAGATTTGATCATTAGAAGTTTTTGGCTCAAAATCCAAGGTGATTTGACTTTTTAACTTTTTTGACACCAAATTTTAATATAATAATATACTAGAATGTAAAATGATTTGATCATTAAATATTTTTGACACAAAATCCAAAATTTTAATTTAGTAATGTACTAGAATGCATAAGCATTTGATCATTAATTATTTTGGCACAAAATCCAAGATGATATGAATTTTTAACCTTTTTTGACACAAAATTTTATTGTAATAAAAAGATTTGATATTTAAATGTGTTTGGCACATAATCCAAGGTGATTTGATTTTTTTTTACCTTTTTTGGCTCGAAATTTTATTGTAATAATGTGTTGGAATGTAAAAAGATTAAATCATTAAATGTTTTTAGCACAAAATCTAAGATTTGATTTTAAAACCTTTTTTGACACGAAAATTTTAATGTAATAATATAATGGAATGTAAAAAGATTTAATTATTAAAACTTTTTATATAAAAAATATTTAAAGATCAAATTTTTTTGCATTTCTGCACATTTTTTTGTTAAAATATTGTGCCACAAAATGAATAAAAATCTAATTTTCTTGGATTTTGTGCCAAAAATATTTAAATATTAAATCTTTTTTCATTTTAGCACATCTTTTTGTTAAAATTTTACGCCATTAAGGGATTAAAAATTAAATATTCTTGGATTTTGTATCAAAAATATTTAATGATCAAATCTTTTTGTATTTCTGGGCATTCTATTGTTAAAATCTTTTGCCAAAAAATAATTAAAAAATAAACTTTCTTGGATTTTGTGCCAAAAATATTAAAGATCAAATCTTCTTCCATTTCAGCATAATTTTTTGTTAAAATTTTGCACGAAAAAAGGGTTAAAAATTAAATCATCTTGGATTTTGTATCAAAAATATTTAATGATGAAATCTTTTAGCGGTCCTGCACATTTTTTGCCAAAGTTTTGTGCCAACAAATAATTAAAAATCAAATCTTAAGCATTAAATATTCTTGGCACAAAATCTAATAAGATTTAATTTTTAAACCTTTTTTGGCACAAAATTTTAAAGTTATAATTTGTTAGAATATAAAAAGATTTGATCTTTAAATCTTTTTGGCACAAAATTAAAGATGATTTGATTTTTAAACCTTATTTGACGAAAAATTTTAATGTAATAATGTGCTGGAATGTAAAAGGATTTGATCATTAATTATTTTTGGAATAAAATTCAAGATGATTTAATTTTTTTACATTTTTTGGTGCAAAATTTAAATATAATAATGTACTGGAATATAATAAAATTTGATTATTAAATATTTTTAGCACAAAATCCAAGTTGATTTAATTTTTTAACCATTTTTGGTAAAAACTTTTATTGTAGTAATGCATTGGAATGTAAAAAGAACTGATCATAATTATTTTTGGCACAAAATCCAAGATGATTTTATTTTGTAACCTTTTTTGGCAACAAATTTTATTGTGATAATGTGTTGTAATATAAAAAGATTTAAGCATTAAATGTTTTTGGCATAAAATTTTAATGCAATAATGTGTTGGAATATAAAAAGATTTGATCTTTAAATCTTTTTGGCACAAAATCAAATATGATTTAATTTTTAAACCTTATTTGACGTAAAATTTTAATGTAATAATGTACTAAAATGTAAAAAGATTTGATCATTAATTATTTTTGGAACAAAATCCAAGATGATTTTATTTTTTTACCTTTTTTAGCACAAAATTTAAATGTAATAATGTAATGGAATATAAAAAAATTTGATCATTAAATATTTTTGGCACAAAATCCAAGTTGATTTGATTTTTTAACCTTTTTTGGCACAAAATTTTATTGTAATAATGTGTTGGAATGTAAAAAGAATTGATCATTAATTATTTTTGGCACAAAATCTAAGATGATTTTGTTTTATAATCTTTTTTCGCATCAAATTTTATTGTAATAATGTGCTGTAATGTGAAAAGATTTAAGCATTAAATGTTCTTGGCGCAAAATCTAATAAGATTTGATTTTTAAACCTTTTTTGTCACAAAATTTTAATATAATAATTTATTGGAATATAAAAAGGTTTCATCTTTAAAACTTTTTGGCACAAAATCAAAGATGATTTGATTTTAAACCTTTTTTTATGTAAAATTTTAATATAATAATGTGTTGGAATGGAAAAAAATTTGATAATTAATTATTTTTGGAAGAGAATCCAAGATGATTTAATTTTTCTACCTTTTTTGGCGTAAAATTTTAATGTAATAATGGACTGAAATATAAAAAAATTTGATTATTAAATGTTTTTGGCACAAAATCTAAGTTGATTTGATTTTTTAACCTTTTTTGGCATAAAATTTTATTATAATAATGTGCTGGAATGTAAAAAGAATTGATCATTAATTGTTTTTGGCACAAAATCTAAGATAATTTAATTTTTTTTTACCTTTTTTGGTGAAAAATTTTAATGTAATAATGTGTTGGAATTTAATAAGAATTGATCGTTAAATGTTTTTGACTCAAAATTTAAGATGATATGATTTTTTAACCTTTTTTGGCCCAAAATTTTATTGTAATAATATGCTGGAATATGAAAAGATTTAATTTTTAAACCATTTTAACACAAAATTTTAATGTAATAATATGCCGTAATGTAAAAAGATTTTATCATTAAATGCTTTTGGCATAAAATCTAATAAGATTTGATTTTCAAACCATTTTCGCCACAAAATTTTAATGTAATAATGTGTTGGAATGTAAAAAGATTTTATCATTAAATATTTTTGGCTCAAAATCTAAGATGATATGACTTTTTAACCTTTGATGGGATAAATTTTATTGTAATAATGTATTAGAATGTAAAAATATTCAATCATTTATTGTTTTTAGCACTAAATCTAATAAGATTTGATTTTTAAACCATATTTTGGCATAAAATATTAATGTAATAATGTGCTAGAATATAAAAAAATTTGATCATTAAATGTTTTTGGCTCAAAATCCAAGATGATTTAACTTTTTAACCTTTTTTTCGTGCAAAATTTTATTGTAATAATGTGCTGGAATGCAAAAAGATTTGATCATTTAATGTTTTTGGCACAAAATTCTAATAAGATTTGATTTTTAAACCATTTTTCGCACAAAATTTTAATGTAACAATGTGCTGGAATGTAAAAAGATTTGATCATTAAATATTTTTGGCACAAAATCCATGATGATATGATTTTTTAACCTTTTTTGGCCCAAAATTTTATTGTAATAATAAACTAGAATGTAAAAAGATTTAATCATTAAATATTTTTACCAAAAAAGATTTTTGACACAAAATTTCAAAGTTAGGGAGAGGTGAAGAATGAGGGTGTCAAATAGTCAAAAAAATAAAAAAAAATAAAAAAAAAAGAAGAAAAAAATTCAAGAAAAAAAATGAAAAAAAACACACCCAAAAAGGTCTTTACTCTGAGTACCTAAATTCGAGATCCAAAAAAGCCTTTGATATGAATACTTAGATATCTGTACCTCAGTGAGATGGAGCATAAAATGCATTCACTGGTAAAACTTAAATAAATAAAGGACAGGATAAGCTAGGGAGATCTGAAGGATGAAGATCTTATTGAAGTGTCTTAAGATCATTTTGGTGTATGAAGATTATAATATCAATGAATGATGCGTATAATACAGAAGTAAAGGTTTGGTATTAGGCTGGTAACAACTAACCCTTGAATGCTTGTTCATATTCTTTTGATCTTGCTAATTGGGAATAGAATTAGTTATGCCACATCTTGCTAACTATATAAGTTGATCTTGAGTAGCTTGAAGACACAATTAGTCATTCATTAGTTTTCATTAATTAGAATTACTTAGAGCATAAGTCTTCTTATTTTTTTAAGAGTTTTCTGAGTTGAATTTAGAATTCCTTCTTTGTTTTAAGTTCTTGCAACAATCCGAGTTTATTTATATCATAGTTTTCTTCTTTCATCTTCATCTTTTCTTTCTTTGTTTTAAACATTATGCAATTCTTTTCATTAATGAATTTGATTTTTTTTTATTTTGTCTGAGTAGATCTTTATTCTAGGATTGGGAATAACCCAATTATGATTCTTTGATATTGATTGATTGATTTTCTATTGTGATTACCTAGTTTAATTTGATTCAACTATTATGCTTGCTATGTTCTTGATAAAGTATTTGGCCAATGTTTTATTTTATCTTAGGTACATAGTTGAAGTACTGAAAGGAGAAGATTATCATCAGAAAACTAATAATTGAATAAAAAGATTTTAATCACGAAAGTAGATTAAGTTTCTTTAAGATTTGAATTGGTTTGCTTGGATCTTAAAGTGTTTAAATTAATCTAAACCACGAAAGTAGGCAATTGAGTTAATTTAAATACTATTATTAGACTTTGAAAAAAGCTAGTAATTAATTTAGGCTAAACCATCCTCAATTAATCAAGTAATCATAATAGGAAACATTTCATTAATTATTTTTGGCAAAAAATCTAAATTGATTTAAAGTTTTTTTACCTTTTTTGGTACAAAATTTTAATGTAATAATGAGCCAGAATGTAAAAAGATTTAAGCATCAAATATTTTTGGCACAAAATCAAATAAGATTTGATTTTTAAACCTTTTTTGGTACAAAATTTTATTGTGATAATGTAATGGAACATAAAAAGATTTAATCTTTAAATGTTTTTGGCACAAAATTCATGATAATTTGACTTTTAAACCTTATTTAGCACAAAATTTTAATGTAATAATGTGCTAGAATGTAAAAGTATTTTAATTATTTTTGGCACAAAATCCAAGATAATTTTATTTTGTAATGTTTTTTGGTACCAAATTTTATTGTAATAATGTGCTGAAATGTAAAAAGATTTAAGCATTAAATGTTTTTGGCATAAAATCTAATAAGATTTAATTTTTAAACCTTTTTTGGTATAAAATTTTAATATAATAATGTATTGGAATATAAAAAGATTTGATCTTTAAATCTTTTTAGTACAAAATTAAAGAATTTGATTTTTAAACCTTATTTGGCATAAAATTTTAATACAATAATGTGTTG
Source organism: Saraca asoca (assembly GCA_026873985.1). Lineage (NCBI taxonomy): Eukaryota > Viridiplantae > Streptophyta > Magnoliopsida > Fabales > Fabaceae > Saraca > Saraca asoca. Next base: position 27,025 of record JANHAO010002275.1, read on the forward strand.
AAATGTAAAAGGATTTAATCATTAATTATTTTTGGAACAAAATCCAAGATCATTTCATTTTTTTACCTTTTTTGGCGTAAAATTTTAATGCAATAATGTACTGTAATATAAAAAGATTTGATCATTAAAAGTTTTCGGCACAAAATCAAAGTTGATTTGATTTTTTAACCTTTCTTAGCAGAAAATTTTATTGCAATAATGTGCCGAAATATAAAAAGATTTGATCATTAAATGTTTTTGACACAAAATCCAAGATGATTTGATTTTTAAACCTTATTTGGCATAAAATTTTAATATAATAATGTGTTGGAATGTAAAAGGATTTTATCATTAAATGTTTTTGGCCGAAAATCTAAGATGATTTGATTTTTCAACATTCTTTTTACATTCTAGCACATTATCACATTAAAATTTTTTTGCCAAAAAAATAAAATCAAATCTTCTAATATTTTGTGTCAAAAAAGGTTTAAAAATCAAATCTTCTTGGATTTTATGCTAAAAATATTTAATGATCAAATCTTTTTACATTGCAGCACATTACTATATTAAAAAATTTTTACCAAAAAAGGTTTTAAAATCAAATCTTCTAAAGTTTTGTGTCAAAAATATTTAATGATCAAATTTTTTTACATTTCAGCATATTATTACTTTAAATTTTTTGTGTAAAAAAAATTCAAAAATCAAATCTTCTTGAATTTTGTACCAAAAATATTAAATGATCAAATCTTTTTGCATTCCAACACATTATTACATTAAAATTTTGTGCCAAAAATGGTTAAAAGATCAAATCATTTTAGATTTTGGGCTAAAAATATTTAATGATTAAATCTTTTTACATTTCAACACATTATTACATTAAAATTTTTTAGCCAAAAAAGGTTTTAAAGTCAAATCTTCTAAAATAATATGCCAAAAACATTTAATGATCAATCCTTTTTACATTCCAGCATATTATTACTTCAAAATTTTTGTGCCAAAAAAGATTTAAAAATTGAATCTTCACAAATTTTGTGTCAAAAATAACAAATGATTAAATCTTTTTACATTTCAGTACATTATTACATCAAAATTTTACGCAAAAAAAGGTTTAAAAATCAAATAGTCTTAGATTTGTGCCAAAAATATTTGATGATCAAATCTTTTTACATTCTGGCACATTATTATATCAAAATTTTGTGCCAAAAAAAGGTTTAAAAATCAAATTCTCTAAGATTTTGTGCTAAAAATATTTAATGATTAAATCTTTTCACATTTTAGCATATTATTACGATAAAATTTTGTGCGAAAAAAGGTTAAAAAGTTAAATCATCTTAGATTTTGAGCTAAAAACATTAAATGATCAAATCTTTTTACATTCAAGCACATTATTATATTAAAATTTTGTACAAAAAATGATTTAAAAATCAAATCTTATTAGATTTTATGCCAAAAACGTTAAATGATTATTTTTTTTTACATTTTAGCACATTATTATGATAAAATTTTGTGTAAAAAATGGTTAAAAAGTCAAATCATCTTGGATTTTGAGCCCAAAATATTTAATGATAAAATCTTTTTACATTACAAAACATTATTACATTAAAACTTTGTGCCAAAATGGTTTAAAAATCAAATCTTATTAGATTTTGTGCCAAAAATATTTAATGATCAAATCTTTTTACATTCCAGCATATTATTTCATTAAAATTTTGCGCCAAAAATGGTTGAAAAATCAAATCTTATTAGATTTTATGCCAAAAATATTAAATGATTAAATATTTTCACATTTCAGCCCGTTATTATGGTAAAATTTTGTGCAAAAAAAGGTTAAAAAGTCAAATCATCTTGAATTTTGAGCCAAAAATATTTAATCATCAAATCTTTTTACATTCCAATTTATTAATACATTAAAATTTTACGTAAAAAAAGGTAAAAAAAATATCAAATCATCTTGGATTTTGTACCAAAAATAATTAATGATAAAATCATTACATTTTCAAGCACATTATTTCATTAAAATTTTGTGCCAAAAAAGGTTAAAAAATAAAATCATCATGGATTTTGTGCCAAAATGATTTAAAGATAAAATATTTTTATGTTCCAACACATTATTACATTAAAATTTTATGCCAAAAAATGTTTAAAAATCAAATCTTATTAGATTTTGTACCAAAAACATTTAATGCTTAAATCTTTTTACATTCTAACTCAAGATTACATCAAAATTTTGCATCAAAAAAAGTAAAAAAAATCAAATCATCTTGGATTTTATGCCAAAAACAATTATTGATCAAATCTTTTTACATTTCAGCACATTATCACTTTAAAATTTTGCGCCAAAAAGGTTAAAAAATCAAATCATCTTGGATTTTTTGCCAAAAATATTTAATGATCAATTCTTTTTATATTACAACACATTATTATAATAAAATTTTTCACCAAAAAAGGTAAAAAAAATCAAATCATCTTTGATTTTGTGCCAAAATAATTAAAGATCAAATCTTTTTACATTTTGGCACATTATTATATTAAAATTTTACGCCAAAAAAGGTTAGAAAATTAAATCATTGTGGATTTTGTTTCAGAAACATTTAATTATCAAATATTTTTACATTCTAGCACATTATTACATTAAAATTTTGTGCCAAAAATTACAAAAAAAAATCAAATCATCATGAATTTTATGTCAAAAAAATTAATTGTCAAATCTTTTTACATTTCAGTACATTGTTACAATAACATTTTGCGCCAAATAAGGTTGAAAAATCAACTCTTCTCGGATTTTGTGCTAAAATAATTAATGATCAAATCAAATCATCATGGATTTGGTGCAAAAAACATTTAAAGATCAAATCTTTTTATGTTCCAGCACTTTATTACTTTAAAATTTTGTACCAAAAAAGGTTTAAAAATCAAATCTTATTAGATTTTGTGCCAAAAACATTTAATGCTTAAATCTTTTCACATTCCAGTACATTATTACATTCAAATTTTTATGCCAAAAAAATTTTTCAAATCAAATCTTCTAAAATTTTGTGTCAAAAATATTTAATGATAT
>JANHAO010002276.1:0-29268 GCA_026873985.1 Saraca asoca
ATAACAAAAATGTTTACAATGTCAAGAGAACAATGCATCATCCACAGAAATGATATTATTGCCAAACATGAAGAAAATGAAGAAACAGTAATAATACGAAGAAAACAAAGAAAACAGTAATATTTCACCTTACTATGGTTCAAAACCGACTTCAAACAAGGAAGAAAATGAAGAAAATGTGCCGGAAGAGTACGAGAGCACGCAAGGAAGATGAGGAACAGTGACTGCAATCAACCAAATCTGCAGAAAAAGAAACAGGGGATGGTAATAAGGGTTTCAAAAATTTCAACGGACATTCTAACGAAATTTGTCTATTGGAATTGAATAGTAAAGTAAAACGCGTCGTTTTATTTTTAATTTCCAATGGACAACTCCGTTGGAATAACTTTTTTAAAAAAAAAAATTAAAAACCAGCATATTTTAAATATTCCAACGGATATTTCAACAGATATTCAAACGGAATTTCTATCCGTTGTAATTTCCATTAGAATTTTACAATGAAATTTGATCTGTTGGAGTTTCCATTGAAAAATTCCAATAGAGTTTGATCTGTTGGAATATTCTGTCTAAAAATCCTATTTTTCTTGTAGTGTGTGCTACTCATGTTGCCTCCTCACTCTTACTTGTGGTTAAAAATTTTCTATTTAAAGAAAAGAGAAGCCAAACTAAAAAAAAAAGATACATCAATTCAACCCTAACAAATGTCTTGTGCTCTAACTCTTTGTGTAATCTTACTTCTCATCTCATCTTTACATTCAAATACCATCCCTACCTTTGTGAATTTATGATTCCTTGGAGAGCTAGCACCTTTTAAGGTAAGTAGTTAACTAGCACCTTTTAAAGTGAGTGGTTAATTTTTTTTATTCTACAAGTTACATGAACTTAGTAAAAACTTTAGATTAAATTGACTAAGTATTCTAAGAACAACTTTCAAGAAGGTATAATTTAAACTATTGATTTAAATTTCACCTCACTTATGAATTAATTTGTAAACAACATGATCTAAAATTGGGAAAATTTTAAAATTTTCACTGCGCATACTTGATGCATATAATCAGCATATTTGATATGTTTAGATCCAATTTTTCCAACAGCATCTTCTATTATAAATTTTATCCCTTCAAGTAGTAAAGTTTTGGTTCTTCCAAAGTCCTCAATTAATTTTGTTCTACCTAATATTGTATTGGCATTAGTTTCTTCAATGGTAAAGTGAAAAAAAAAATTCTTATTTTTAAATATGGTGTGTGTTGTAGCACATATATTCGCATCATTAATCTTGGGTCTAGCCATATGAATATCCATATCTTTTCTTCAATAAAATAATAAATACAAGAAGTAAAAAAATTGCAATTAATGTAAGATAATATTCATATGTAATCATGAACAAGATATAAAATTTAAAATAACAAAGTACAACAACAAACTTATAATGAAATAAAGTGTGATGACAAACTTATAAAATTCATAATAAAATAAAATGTGACAACAACCTAGAAAAAAAAATCATCCTTGAGTATTTCCATCAGCAATTTGCAATCAATTCCTTCATCAGGGTGGATAAAAAAATCAACATCTAGATGTGTTATGTCTTCTAGGACATTGGTGAAATCATCTTGAATAAAATTTGTTTCAACATTCTTTCCTTTAGATCTCAGTGATTCTTGATAAAGTTCAATAAGATGCTTTGACATTTGAAAGGTATGTGACCAATGGTCTTTCATGCCATATTGATGGCAAATATTCTCCATATGCTTTTTATTTATCTGACCTTTTTCCTTTCATTGCATCTCTTCATTTTTTATCCACTTTTGGTGGTAAAAAGTATTTTTGTTATGGAAATTAATTTGGCTACCATAACGAAAAAATCAGCTTTTCCTATGTCCTCATTCATAGCCACGACCAGGACCATAATTAAATGATGTCGCATTAACATTAGGGAATGGAGTTGAACAAGTAGGATGAGATTCATGACTTTTCATCAGTAATTCATTGTTTTATTCAACCACAAAGAGACATGAAATTAGTTCAAAGCATTTCTTAAAGCTTTTTTCACTTACTACTACTGTAAGAGCACATTAAAGGCATGAAAAGTGGAGAATTGTTTTTCTAGAGCATCAGCATCAATATTTCTCTACATAATTTCAATTGAAAACTAATTTTAAAAATTGTTGAGTTATACCCATTAAGGGATTTAAAACCCTACAATTGTAAGCTTTTGGAAGGATTACAGTTTTCTAGAGGTCATATCTTTCTTTCAAATTTTTCCAAAGATCAAATAGATCTTTCACTGTGAGATACTCAATTTTTAATCCTTCATGGAAGTGGTGGTGAAGGAAAATCAAAGGTTTTGCCTTATCTTGATTGGATGCTTCATTCGTTTCTTTTATTATGTCTTCAAGATCCTTAGCATCTAAATGAATCTCAATATCTAATATTCATGATAAATAATTCTTGCTAGTAATATCAAGGGTTTCAAACTCAAGAATTGTAAGATTTAGTTATAAATTTGTTCTAAAATTTCTTTTATGCACAAGTTCCATATGATGAGTGAAAAGCATACTAAGTTATATGAGATAAAACTAAATAAATAAATACTAAAGCATAAAAAAATTGAACTAAATAAATATATAAATATTGATAGGTGGTTGATAAAATATATAATCAGATGATAAGATTAAGAAGAGTATTGAAAGACTTGAACACGTTAGAGACTCGTGCTCATAACATAATGTAAAATAATGCTTAAGATGATAACTTAAAGAAGGGGCAATGAGACAACAAGAGGTCAGTTTCATTTCTCTTTTCAAATGTGTCTAACAACAACAATAAGACCTTTGTTTATAGGCATACATAAAAGATGGGAGAGTAAATTTTCACAAAAGGGAATAATGAGTACATTGACACATATTAAAAGAAATATTCTTTCATGAAAGGGTTTATTGAAAAGTTCGTTGGTATGGGTACATGGGAAAGTTCAATGGATATTCATACATAAATTTGTATAAATTCATAATAATTTTAATTTTACCCACTAATTTTTATCTTGATCAATTTCATCTTTTAATTTGTAATTTTCATGCAATATCAACCTTTCTAAGGAAACTTACTAGTATAGTTACAAACTTAACATCCTACATGTAAAAACATTTGTTTTACATTTAAAAACATCTAAAATTGAGGAGACACAACTGATCTTCTTCCTTTTTTTAATGTCACAAATATTAAGGTCTATGAAATAAAAATATGGATTTACAAAGATACCATTCACATTGTCTTTATTTAATTCAAACCAATTTCTTTATGATAATGATCATGTTTTGTTAAAACTTTTGGGAAAGAATTTGCATGCAGTATAGATAGAGATCTACATTACGCGAAACTTAAAAGTTAAGGAATAAAATTAATCTAAATAAAAGTAATGGAATAAAATTAAAATAAACGTGAAAGTTATGAGATTAAATATATATATATATATATATTAATCTTACCTTTATTTTGTTAACAAATATCAATTTATTTCAATTATTTTTAAGAAATACAACAAGTGTTTTGTACTGCACTACCTCCTCTTCCCTCAAAATGACACGTTTTTTATAAGCAAAATACATACACTTTGGATTCTCAACTTTTCTTTAGATATTCACATTGCATTTTGATTTAAAAGAAAAAGTGAGAATTTGAAGCAACAATGACATAGATTTATGGAAAAGAAGAAAAATGGAGCCCACATGCAAGTTATGTACTGTTTTAGTGAGAGAAAAAAAACCAAAATTAATGTTTAAGAGGATATTAAGTTAGCAAAATCAACCATATATGAAAAAATTCTTTCATTTTTTAAATTATGGATAGACAATATAAAAACGATTTAAATTACATGTGAATCAATAATTTATCATTTTTAATAGTATGTGGACGCTTATAATGATTATGATAATTTACCACCTGAAATATGAGAATACTAAAAAAAAAATTCTAAAATATATAATAGATCACAGGCTTGATATCTCTACAGAGAAATTCAAAGCTTCTTTCAACCAAACACCCATATATATAGCAGAACTTGAAGAAAACTATACAAAATGCTTGATTTCCCTTCTAAGAAAAAGAGCAAATGTAGGGGATTGACGGTTGTATGAACGATAGAAGCTTCCTTCAAAATTGCTTTAAAAAAAAAAATCTGAATTTTTTTATCAATTTTTTTTATTTTTATAAATATATACTTTTGTATATTAAAATTTATTATTTTAATAAAAAAAAGTATATATATATAGCCCAAAAGAATTTAATCAGCTTTAGCTTTGGCCAACCTACCACATTTGGGACCCCACACGTGGACTCTCCTCTTTGGTCGGTCAGATAAGGATGCATAGCACAGGTCCCGTGGACTTGACTTCCCAGGATAGTTCCAAAAGAAAATACAAGTACAATTTCCTCTTAAATTTGAGTTAATTATAATAAAATTTCTTTTATTTTTAAAAATATGTGCTCACATCTATTATTATTTAAGTGTTACTACATGAATTAAAATTTTGTGCAGTAATTACAGTTAAAATTATTATATCTAACTTTTAATTTGTGTGAGATTCATAAAAATTATTTAAATCTCACATATTTGAATTGTCAGATATAATAACTATAATTATTTCATTTAATCTAAATTTAAATTATAATTATCATATTTAAATTTTTATCATTTTTTATTATATTATAGAGAAACACATATAAAATTTTTATAAATTCGTTTACAAATAAAAGAGATTTTTAAGTCCTATTATATGAAAATTATGTATCTATTTATATAAGAATATGACGAAAAAGAAAATAAGGTAATCCAAATTTTACTTGCCTTTGATGTCAAAAAAGAATAAAAAGGAGTATATATTTTTAAAATATAAATATAAATGTATATATAATTGGAATAAATTTCGCAGAATTGAGCGTAAATTTGTTTAAATAAAATTATAATAATTTTCTTAATTTAATTTTTATTATTCATTTTCTTTTTGAAAGAAGAATCCAAAATGATTATGTGCATCTTTATCAGTCTTCGAATCAAAATTTCAGTTTTTTGTGGATCCCATATTAAATTTATAATTGTCCTATCTTGGTTTATCCCAACGTTTTTTCCTCGATAAATGCACCATCTCTGCCTGCCCTTTCTCACCTGAATCAAACTTACTCAGTTGCTCGCTAATTTTCTAGCAAACCGCCAAAGGTGGTTAAAATTTTCTGGGCAAGAGCCCATCTTTCTTACAGGGGTGTTTGGGGAGAAGGAAAATAAAGCATAATAATTGAGACCGCCTTTTTGTTTTCGAGGGAAAGAAGACAGACAACATGGAAGGAGGAGTTGTGGAAGCTGATATGTCAGCTTTCAGAGAATGTTTGTCTCTTTCATGGAAAAATCCTTATGTTCTTCAGCTCGCTTTCTCTGCTGGAATCGGAGGCCTCCTCTTTGGCTATGATACTGGTAACTCATATATTACTTTCCATTTCAAACTCATGATTTTTCCTCCTTTTCTTATTTTCCAATTTCTCCAGTTTTCTTTGCTTAACATGATTTAGAACAAAAGAAAGTTTCTGCCTCTCTCTTTTTTTTTTTTTTCCCCTCTCTTTCAATCACTTGAACAAACACCATTTTGTCAGTTTTTATTTCTCACAAAAACCAATTTTTTTCTCTAATTTTTTTTTTTATTGTGATTGCAATAAAGTAACTGTAACAGTAACTAAATGCAAAAGGTGGCCGACTTAGCTGCCGTTGCTTATCGTTGCTTACAGTACAAATTTGTCATTTGCAGATAACAATTTAAAATTATAGCCACTATTTTTCTTTATTTTCTTTTTCTATTTCTTTGCTTTAAACTTAACCACTTAAGATTGAATTTGTTCTGGATGACCCTTATTTGTAGGTGTGATATCTGGTGCTTTGTTGTATATCAGAGATGATTTCAAAGCGGTGGACCAGAAGACTTGGTTGCAGGTAATGTTTAGTGGACGTTAATGCCCTCGTCCACTCATTTCAGTTCACACTATACAAACAACTATTAACTTGCGAATGGATAAATTACAAAGGAATGCGTTTCTAATTCCATTTCAACTGTGTCCTCGGGGCATAAAAAAAAATAGTTTTCAATTTAAGGATGTCTGATGTCTTAATTTTTTGATAAATTATTTTAAATAATGTATAATTTATTAAAATAAAATTTTTAATTTATTTATTATCTTTTAATCATTGATAATTTATATTATAATTAATTAAAAATTATAATTTTTAATGTTTATTTTTTAATATCATATTATGTTTAATATTTTTTTTATAAAATCAAAGATAACAAAAAAAATACGTGTTATTATATATTAGTCTATATCTATTAATTTAATATAAATGTAAAATATATTAATTAAATTTTAAATAATTTTATTATTATTTTAAATATCTTAATTACCTCAATTTAATTTCAATTCTGATATTTTAGTAGGGATGAGATTGGATAGCATTCAAGTTCAAATCGTTTCGTGATCAACATCTAAAGAAGAGTTTAAATTTGATCCTAAAATTTGTTTTTTTTGTATTTTTTTGGCTTCGTGGTGTTTAAATTCACGTGACAGGTATATGATCCGATCTGGGTTGGCCGGCAGGGATGCTTTTAATTAATTGCAGATAATAGTTATTAATTATTTATTTCTTTGTCTATTTTGAAAATTGTACAGTCAATAATCTTGACTAATGACACTATAATATTATACTTCATTTGACAAGTGAATCAATTATTATGGGCCCTTCAAATGTGGGCTTCGCCCAATAAGAGTCTGAGTTTGACCACCACTACTCTGTTTTTGTTTATTATAACACTTCATATCGTGTAGTCTAATCTGCATCGTGCCATTAATTCATAAAAAAGTGTGCCTGCTTTCAGAGGAATTCAATTCCTTCAAGTCTTTTAATAAATGAATAAATGGTTTATAAATATATATATAGCATTTTGGGAACAGATTTTAGAATTTAATAATTTGTGTATTGATTTTTTACTCTTACCAGGCAATTACTTTTAACTGTTATTAACACAATTTTCTTACAGAGATCAGTTTCATTTTTCCCTTTTAAGTTTGAATTTAAATTGAAAATTCTCATGAAAATCACTTATCATAATCAAGTTGATATTATGGCTTGTGAAAATTTAAAAGTTTTTTGAAGAATTATTCACACAAAATTCAGATGCAATGATCTGTTCTTTTTCCCACGTTTAATTTAAATTTAAAGTTGGCATTCTTATGATCTCAAAGATACTACACAAGAAGCAAATGGATGTTAGAAGTATACAAATTTAATTTTCGAATTGTATTATTCAGAATTGCAAATGATGGAACTTGATGTTAATAAAACAGGAAGCCATAGTGAGTATGGCGCTTGCTGGAGCAATCATAGGAGCAGCAGTTGGTGGATGGATCAACGATCGCTACGGACGAAAAGTGGCAATCCTTATAGCAGATTCCCTCTTTTTTATCGGGGCTGTTGTCATGGCTTCTGCTGTAAATCCGGCAATCCTCATTGTTGGAAGAGTTTTTGTTGGACTTGGTGTTGGAATGGCATCAATGGCTTCTCCGCTGTACATCTCGGAAGCCTCGCCCACCCGAGTTCGAGGTGCTCTTGTTGGTCTTAATGGATTTCTCATCACTGGTGGACAATTTCTCTCCTATCTTATCAATTTGGCATTCACTAAGGTATAAAAATTTGCACCTTACTTGTTTATGTTATGGAACATTGAAAATCCTTAGCTTATATTGGTGTAGTCTTTGCTGGATCCACTTCTCAAGTGATAAGATTGTTTTCCAACATATAAGATAATTAACATAAGAGTAATCACATTATCTATTTCTTGCATGCTTGTTAATATCAAATTTTGTTTCAACTTTTGGCCAAAACCAAGATATAATTTTTCACATAAGATGTTTGATGATATGTTTAATGGAATTTGTGCAATTGATGTTGTTTAGGCACCAGGTACATGGAGGTGGATGTTGGGAGTAGCAGCATTACCAGCTTTAATACAAATTGTACTGATGTGCATGCTCCCTGAATCACCTCGCTGGCTCTTCAGAAAGGTTAATTCCTTCATCAGCACTTTCTAAGATGGTCTTAATTTTTCCATTAAAAAAATTAAAAATTGACTGGTTTTTTTTTCTTGTTTCCCTCTTTATGACAGGGAAGGGATGAGGAAGGCAAAGCAATACTGAGGAGGATTTACCCACCTACTGAAGTCGAAGCAGAAATTGCTGCTTTAAAGGAATCAGTTGAACTGGAAATTAGGGAATCAGAATTGTCTGACAAGATCAGCATGATTAAATTGCTGAAAACTAAAACAGTAAGAAGAGGTTTATATGCTGGCATGGGCCTTCAAATCTTCCAACAATTTGTGGGTATCAACACAGTCATGTACTATAGTCCCGCCATAGTTCAGTTGGCTGGTTTTGCTTCCAATCAGACAGCACTGCTTTTGTCACTAGTCACAGCCGGGCTCAACGCATTCGGTTCAATCTTGAGTATATACTTCATCGACAAGACTGGGAGGAAGAAGCTTCTGCTAGTCAGTTTGTTTGGTGTTGTGGTCTCCCTTGCTGTTTTAACTGTTGTTTTCCATGAGACCGAGACTCATTCACCAATGATTAGCCCGATTGAAACAACCCATTTCAATAGTACCTGCCCTGATTTTAGTGCAGCTGGAAGCCCAGGTGGATGGGATTGTATGAAGTGCCTAAAGGCTTCCCCAGAATGTGGCTTCTGCGCTGTTCGAGCTGACAAGGTAAATCAGCAGTCATTAATTTAAACAATTTATGCAAAAAAATTATCAAATTTCATTCTTTCAGTTTTCACACTGGTTTTATTTCTTCTGCAGCTCTTGCCTGGAGCGTGTTTGATCTCCGATGACTCCACAAAGGATCAGTGCCATAAGGAGCACAGGTTATGGTACACAAGGGGATGTCCCAGCAAATTTGGTTGGCTTGCACTTATTGGCCTTGCACTCTACATCATATTCTTCTCACCCGGAATGGGAACTGTGCCATGGGTTGTGAATTCGGAGATTTATCCACTTAGGTACCGAGGAATCTGTGGAGGAATGGCATCTACATCAAATTGGGTCTCAAATCTCATTGTTGCTCAGTCCTTCTTGTCCTTGACAGAAGCCATTGGGACAGCATTCACATTCATGATATTTGGATTCATTACAGTTGCGGCCATCGTCTTTGTCATTATTTTTGTACCCGAAACAAAGGGACTCCCGATGGAAGAGGTGGAGAAGATGTTGGATGAAAGAGATCTGAACTTCAAGTTCTGGCAGAAAAGGTCTATTTCAGAGAAGCACTGACTCAAAGTTCCAATTTGTGTGCATCTGAGTTTAACTGGGGAATTATGAGATTGAAACCATGGTGATTAAATAGTAATATGGCTGTTAGGTGAGCATTTCAATAATCATACATAATCTTCTCTTGAACTCAAGAATTGAGTTTGCTGAGAAGCCATCTGCATAATTACTTTAGTTGATATCTTGGATGTCTGGATATCCTCGTAGTGTGAGTAAATAATGTAATGTTCAGACATCAGATTTAGATTTTTTTTTTTTTTTTTTGGGATAATGAGGTTTGGACTTTTGTTCAGTTTGTATGGTTGTTCTTTGAATTTTCAATCTATTAATTGAGAATTATTAAAAAAAAAAAATTGGACTTGTTATTTTCTCAAATTCTACTTAACCACTATTATACGTTCCTTCTCCATATAAGGTAGGGAATATATGTTTTTGTGTATGAAAGATGGATCACGCTATGCCATAGAAATTTAAGTCCAACTTGAAAGAAAACAAGAATCTGGTGAACATTAGTATATAACCCCGGAAACTGAAATTCTATGTTCAAATTTTAATCATTTTCAAGCATCATTCACATGATCTTGGAAAAAGAATCGTAATTTTTACTGTCATATGCTTAAAGTTCTGCAACTTGTATGCAATAGGCTCCATATGTCATGCAACATGCTCAACTTGAACCCATAATGCTACATATTTAAACATATCCAGCTAAAGTAAGTATTTTTACATATATGCTGCTTCTTTCTTAGCTCATGCTTTCATGGCCCAACCTTGTCGACTTGCAATCTTGCAATTATTGTTTCATCTCTTCCCCTTTCTTTCTTTGCAAAGCGATGATTTAAAAATTCAATCCGCCAATTGAATTGGTTTAATTGTGAACGGCCATAATTTTAATTTGATTAAATCTATTAAATTTTATCAATCGATTGAATCATAATATGATAATTTATTAAATTTTTAAAATTTATATTGTATATTTATAAAAAAAAAATTTAATTTTTTTTTCTGACCTCCTATTATATTTCAACCTCTGCACTAGAAAAAATAATAATAACAAATTCGATGTATTTATCTATACAATGTGTTTTATTGACACATTCTCTTTTCACCCCCAATTTATGGATTACCATGATTATGCTCCTTATCCGTATGAAAGTGGATTTCTGGTGCTAAGGCGCACAGACATTTTTCTTGACAAAGAAAATAGTGATATCAGATTAGAGGTTGGAAGGATGGATTTTAAGTTCGACCTAAGAAAGAAGATTAAGGAATCGTGCATGCTTGATTTTGGTCACTTACCCATGTGTGGCATTTTTCTTCTGTAAGTTGGTATGAAAAATTTAGACACAAACACAACATATGTGACACCACTACAAAATCTATAATACGATAACATGATACTACATAAGTAATAATAAATCCTACTTAACCCCCTATCATGCACAATAAATTACACTATATTCAAAGTTTACACACTAAATTATTCATTTTTAAATTTATTGAGATTTTTCATACCTAAAATAGTTTAATAGATTATGTGTATTTTACTTTAAAGAAAATGTCACATTTCAAATTTGATTGATTCAAAATAATTGTGACAAATGTTCATATTCTAAAATCCGTTCTAATTGAAATTTATAGTTGAGAAGTGCTTTGATACAATTTGTCCCATCTCAACTTCAATTACTCTAAGACAAATCGCCAAGACAAAACTAATTGAAACGTTTTAATACTCAATACTTAATACTTATATATGACTTTAAATACATGTGTACATTCATAATAAAGTCTTCAATCTTCCAAATAACAATGATTTAGACTCTTATTGTATCACAATATCCCATGTCCTAGGTGTCATAGCACCGGATTAAACATTAATGTATATTGGATGATTGAATTTTTTCTTACCAATTTAATAATTTAAAATGAAAAAATTAAATCATATAAAATCTTCAAACTAATTTCAACCATTCATCAAATTAATGATTTCCTTAATAGTGTAACTTTTACATTACATTTTTTAATAAAAATTTTAAATTCATTTTTATATATTTATTTAAAAGTTCATGTATGTAATTTAGAATAAACACAACAATCAATTTTTTATTTATATGAGCGTTAACTATTATGTTCTTAAATTTCATAACTAGTATTAATAGTTCTTTATTTTTTATTTTTGTTATAATTATTCGTCATTTCCTTCACTTGCAAATGGAAAATACTAAGATGAATTGTTGAACTCCACTCTGGCAGCACCAAAGGCAATTTTGTTGACTAGAACACTACACAAATTGTCATTTTGGAATGATAAACTAAAATCATTAACTAACACCCTAAACAAATCAATTCGATAAAAATCTCCTTTTCTCTATCCAAAACCACACCAAACCAAAATCATATGCTTACCTATATTTGAACCTCAAGTAGAGCATCTCTCAGTCTGAGTAAAGGACAAATCTTCTTATTCATTTCATTGTATATTTAGTTCTCTTTTCTTTTTAAAACTAAAAACAGCATTGTTGGCACATTTGGGAGTGCAATAATATTTGATGTTGTCTTTAGGGTTTCCCCTCTTCCATAAGTTTGAACTTAAGACTTTATGTATATGTATTAAATGGTTTGTCACTTTGCTATTAAAAAAATATATTATTAATTTCTTCTATTTTTTGTGTCTATTGCACTACAAAGAGAACTATTAGAGTTGCAAAGTGTGTATATGGTGATATCAAAATAGAGCTTAACAATCTACTTTAATATTTTTCATGTATTTTAATATTATTGGTGAAAGGATGGATGAATAATTATAACAAAAACAAAAATAAAGGATTGCTAATGCTGATTATAAAATTTTTGGACATAATAGTCAATGCCCTTATGAATGAAGACTAATTGTTATATTTGCTTTTTAATTTAATTGTCACACATTTAAATAACATAAAAATGAATTGAAAATCATGTGGAAAAAATGAAGTGACAGACCCATATCATATAATATTATAATACTTATTTAAAAAATTTATGAGAAAATCACATAATCAAATAAAATAGATAATTAAGTAAATAATAGGAGTTAATTTCAAAATTTTACATAACTTAAAAGGTTTTAATTCCAATTTCTAATTCTAAAGTTGATGGGATGAAACCCAACCACTCCAAAGGGATTACTTTATAGGTTTTTTTTATTTTTCAATCTAATTTTCAACTAGAAAAGTTAACTTATCTTAACTTCTGACGGGAAAAAAAAAAGAAAGGAAAAGCTCCGCCAATGGCCCAATTCATTTCAACAGTAAGAAAAAGACAACTTCCATAGCCCAATTGTGAAGCATAAAGTCCATTTACGTTGAAAGAGGCCAAGAGCTTGTACAGCCAGCCCAGTATTTGGCCCACAAAAAAGCTGGGTTACAGCTTTCAGGGCTTGTGTTGGGCTGCTCTGCTTGCAGTCTCCTTATTAAAAGGCAAACACAGGAACAAAATTGAAATGAATTATAATAAAATCATAATTTTTTTTATTTTTAAAATTAAATTATTCTTCCCACATGTTGTAAAACTAAGGATATTTTAAGTTACTATTTGAACCAATACAAAAGACTAAAAAAATTAAATGTATTAAAACTTAAAACAAAATAAAAAATAAAATTTCTCACTATTTTAATTTTGCAATAAATTAGCAGCGTAATGTAATATGCCTTAGAACAATGTTATTTATGTACTCAAATTATTTTATAGTAAGTACTCCCTTTCGTTAAAGGAGAAGAGATATATTTTAGAATGAGACTACCTTTATACTCTAAGTTTTATTTTCAAGTACGATTTTCCACACATTCACGGTGAGTTCTATAAGGAACCTAACGTCTACGCATAAAAAGAAAATGAGTGAAAAATGAATAAAAATCAAAATCAAAATATCGTTGCTTTGTAATCAATTTACACAATTCCTTTCTTGAGGTGAGAATGTTGTGAGGAATTTTAACTGTGCAGAAAATATTTTCATTAATTTTATCTGTAGTCCTATTATTTCTGTGTTATATCTTTTATTTTTATTTTTATATTTTTTTATATAAGTAATTAAACTTCATTACGAATCTCACATATTTTATTAAAAATGTAATATATTTACACCAGTTCAATAAAATCTGGCCACATATGAAAGCGAAAATGGGCCGCCATAGTCTATTTCAATGTGGGATCTATATGGACTTGTTTGGGATGTAGGTTGATGAATATAAATTAATAAATCTATTATATGTATGTATATACAATGATATATCCTTAACTCCAAAATCTGTAAAATAAAAAAAATTAATAATCAAAGTTAGAGTTTTGAAGAGCGCTTTGATCTGATCAAGTTAATAATCTTACGAGAAAAGTGTTCCATCTATAATACGTACCTCAATTTATGAACGCAGGAATTTCCAGCTATCATGTCATCGACTAAACTTCTTTGCAAGCAATCCAACCACCAAGTTCAGCCCTCGAAGAAGAGGATTTCATGGTGGCTTAGTCAAATCCCATCCAATTTAATTGGATCTGAATTAAGATAGTTGCTTCATCAACAGTATATGCACTGTAGGGAGGCAAAAGTTTTGAAGGAACTGGGTGGGATCTTACCTACGACACAGGACTGACGTGAAACAGTGGAAGAATGACTTTAATAAATGTGTGTCACTATAGTTAGGTTAAGCTCAGCAGAACCTCAGTGAGTTTGGAGCCCATAAGGAAATCCATGCCGTCAAGTTACATAAAACCTATTTCCCTAATCTAACCCTACCATGTCTCACTCAAGAGTAATGGTTTTGTGCTTCTTTTCTTCTTTCGTTTCCCCAATCATCATTTTCATCAAATTGGGAGAATTTCTCTGCAGTTTCAGGGTTCCTGCACGAATAATGTGTATGTCCATGATGAATCTTGTACGATTTATAATTTTTTTTATATTTTTCATGACTTTTCTTAATAAGTAATATTTTCATAAAGAGTTATACCAAGTTCTACTGATTTGAGATTTACTTAAATGCTTAATTTTTTTATTTTTAATTTGAAAAATCCTTTTCATATTAATAGTAAGAGACTCTCTCTTGAGGGTTATATTTCCATATGTATTAAAAAATATTACAAATTTTTATGAAAATTTAATATAAAATTCATAAAAATTATAATTTTTCATAAAAAAATCATACACCTGTATAGATTTTACCTATAATAAGTACACAAAAAAATTATAATTCTATCATTTAAAGTTATATATTAAAACATAACTCATCAATCAAAAAATTCTTTGAAAATCTTTTTATTTTTATATAAAAATTATAACTTTTAATACATACAATCATAAAAAAATAAAAAATACACATCAATATAAATTTTCTTAAATACACATTCAAGCATAACCCTGATCTCAAATATAGCAATGATGGATTTTTGAAAGAACAAAAAGGAGGCAAGATGCAGGACAACCCTAGAGTCAACTTTCTTTAGCTCAATTGCATGTGGGCTTCTTGGGTTGCTGTCTCACTTGCAGTCTTCCACTCAGTCTGGTTTGGGAAAGGACTTGGGGTTGCTTCTAATTCACAACTATCGTAGTCAACTGTCTTTCTCAATTTAGAAACTTTCACTATGTCAAATTTGAATTGCTTTGTGAGCATATATTAGAAAAGAATGTGAAGAAACATGTCTTCAACATATATGCCTTTCTTTCAATCCCATTGGGTATTTAATTATTAAAAAATGATACAGATTGAACGATTAAAGAGAAGAATCTTGTAATAAGTTCACTTTAAGTCAATCTTTTTTTTTGATATGTTTATTTTTGCAATTTACCAAAGATTGGACTTTCAATTTTTTTGTTTACTGTGTGCAAACCTTTCATATTATAAATTAATGAGACACATTATTGGCTCATAAAAGATGATTGTCACTTTCAATTAAATTCAATCATGCAGCAAGGATGAAATGACATAAATGTACAAAATTGAAAAATTTATGCTGTTAACTGGATGTGTTTTTCAAAAATTTGACAATTAGATGACAAGCAATTTAATTATTATATGGACGTTTCGGGCATTACTCCACATGAATGAGACACTGGTTCCAGAAGTTCCATTTAATACTTTTCTTTAATTTAAAAAAAAAACCAACGTGTAATTTAGTCATTGCCGTGATGCAGAAGTTCCAAACCTCCAAGTATTAAACTATTTGATAATTTTTGTATCATTTCACATTTAGTTTTTATTTATTTATTTATAATCATTTACTCATATTTAACTGTGATTTATATTAGTTTTTTAATTTATATATATAGATATATCTAATAATATCCCAATTCAACAATATTTTATCCTTTTTTTTAAACATTTATTTAGTCAAATATTTCTTATTCATTCATCTTTTTCTTCCTATTTATAATGATATAAATTACAAATAGGATATCATACCAATTTGCACAAGTATCATATATTGCATTTGCACAATTTTTTAATAAATTATGCCTGACTGCCCCTCCTATATTCTAAGAGACATTTTTAGATGTTTTTTTTTTATTCATTGATAAAAGAGATAGACATATAAAAATAATAATAATAAAATGTGTGGTGGAAACGAAATTTTTTTGTTAGAGACCCACATGTCCCTTTGTATCTCTTTTTCATGTCTTTCTCTCTCATCATATAATAAAAAATAAATAAAAATACATCTTGAATACCTAAAAATAGTCCGTGTAATAGTTTGTAGATGTTCTAAGAATTTTAAATCAGAACATGCTGGTTTAGTTAATATTAATGTATTATTAATAAAATGTCATTTTATTATCTGAGACAAAATTTAATCAACTGAGTTTAGTTTTAAATAAGGATTTAAATTAAATTCATATAAATAGGAATACCATCATTAATTAATGTGTTAATTACCCTATCATTAAAAAGAAGTTAAATTTTTTTATTATTGATAAAAAAACTTTGAGTTTCTCTTTCTTTTTTATAATAATGCAACATCTTCTTATACAATAATAATATAAAATATTTTATACCAAATGATAAATATAAATTAATTAATCAATCATATATGAACATATGATATTCCACAACTGTCATGTGATCCCCATAAGCAACAGCCAGTTAAGAACAATTATTTTATTAGTATAGATCAAAAGAACACCTTACTTCTCCAACTTCTATAAATAGTTTTGTATGGTTACAAAATTCTGATTTTCTAAACACTTTTAAAGTTTTAAGCTATAACTTAAGTTTTGAATGGGACTTTATAGTTTCTACTGCCTAAGTATGTTTCCAGATTGTTGTAGCCATCATATTTAGCCACTAAAAAAGAAATGTTCATGATTTTGCACCGTACATGAAGATCTCTTAGATGAAATTGTAATATTATATAATTAAATAACAGGTCATGGATAGAATAAATCCACTTGGCATTACTCTTTTCCATGGCTATGGGTTGTATGATACATATAGCATAAGGAGGGTCATCTGGGAGATGGCCTATGGCTCACTAGGATTCCCCCTATAAAGTTTAATTCGTTTGAAGATTCTATGCAGTCTAGCCAGGCGTGGGATGTAATGAATAAAAAACCAAGATCATGTGATTATGCATGTTAATTAGGGTTGAAGACAAAAGTAATAGGGCTAAAACAGCTTTATTAGGTCACATGATCTGTGATAGCTCATAAAGGGGAGCACCATTGTGCCACAATCTAACCCATTATTAGAAGGAATATCTATTAATCATAACTCTGATTCTGTTTGGAATAACTTGAGCAAGTGCTTTCCCTAACCTATCCCATCAAATTTAGATTAGTTTCTGCCTGTGATTTTGAACCTAAAAGGCTAAAGTGTTTGTACCTGATTAAGCTCGAAGATTCTAAAGATAAAATAAGTAAATGAGAAGTCTTTCCAATTTACCCTCTTTTCGTTGTTTGAAGCATGCAAGTTCAGGAAAACTTAGAAAGAATTACCTCATTTTAGGATCTAACATTGTGATTTAGCTAGACATCAGATTTTGCTTTCGAATTCTTATTAAGGACTTGTTGAAAGTAAATCTAACTAAGAACTACGATGACAGTAACTAATATACGTGTGACGATGTTCCTCTGATGAGCCCATACAATGTGATTCATGTGAAGTTTAATGCAAAGGAGGTTTAGGTCATAGTCACTTGCCATCACGATTGATTCGTAGATCGAAGATCAATTGTGTATCACAAAACTCATTTTTGTAATATGTGATACAGACAGTAGTGATTATCATGATTTCTTTAATAAAAAAAATTAGTTATAAAGAATGTGTAAAAGTAAAATATCATGATCATCATAAGCCCCTTAACAGTCATATCTTATTTATAGTCAATGATACTTCGATACATAATTCTATCTCATTGATCAGAACTTTTTAAATAAACGATATCTTAATCTTTCTAAATAAAAAATAAATTTTCATCTAGATAATTCAATAATTAGTGTAATATCTACAATTAAACGTTAACTATTTACAATTAGCTGAGATTACTTATAAATTAAATTGAAACGTGACTAACAGATAAGATTATATATGGTTAATCATATAAATGATCATATGATATTTATTCGTTACAAAAAATTTATGTTAACTAATGTATTACATTTTAGTACTTATTAACAAATGAAAGCTTAAACTGCTGCGAGATTTTTTAAGAATGAATTTATTATATGATCTGTTAATCTTCAATATCATGTGAAGGTGTGAATTGATCTCATAAATCTTATTTAACACTCATAGTTCACATGCTGGAAAACCTTCATTGGATGTTAATGAAATGCAGAAAAAGAATGATGATATATAGTTTTTTATGTAGAAATATATTGTGTAGACAGCCCATCTTCGGAACAGAGTGACATCTTTTTGTAAGCAAATAATTGAGGGAGCAACTGTTGTAAGTGAATTATTGAGTGAAGAAACAAAACTATATGCATCGTACCAATTCTGCCACAATCATGCCGTCCAAAACCATTGTGGATTCTAACGTGGCCTGTTTTTTTTCTGATGCCATCTCCAGTAAATCAGTAATGTTTCCACTGTCAACTTCAATTACGAGATTTATTTTCACATCCACTAATATTAAAAGTTTCAGTTATCATGTTGTAAGATATTGAAAAAATCACAAAAATTGGCAAATATATTCTCATCAAGCAGGACTAAGAATACAGGTTATGAATTTCATTCAAATAATTATTTAACCCTTGATAAGATATCAGAAAAAATTAATTAACGAACAAAATTATATATCATAAATGAATCTAATTTCAAATGAATTAAATTTTAATTTTTTTGTGGTTTCAAGAATAACTTCTAGTTATGCAAGAATTTAATTTCTTCACAAATATAAATTATTTCATCACTTATTGTGACTAGGTTTATACTTTAATACATACTAAAAAAATATACATATTAATACATATTCTTACAACTTTTATTAGAAGTTTTCATACTTTTCCTAATTTTTCATTAAAAGTTGTATGTTATATATAATTTTTTTTTAAATATTCAACTTTAAATTTACATGACAAAGTTTCAACTTTTTTATTATTTGTTACATATAAATTTCGTATATAATACAATCCAAAATGTACAATTATTGCTAAGGCTAGTTAACCGATCTAACAAGCGGTGGATCAACCCATGCCCACAATGAACAAATCCTCTAAAGTGAAAAATTGGTTAAATAATTAGACTGTAATACATTATGTAGGTCCTGAACCGACAACAAGTCAATTAACTTAACTATGAAGATGATAATTAGGCCTATAATTGACAAAAACAACCCATTAAAAATTCAAATCAAACTAAATACACTTAGGATCATATATGAACGACATGACTCTATCTCCTAACTGTATAAGGTGAAAGTCTCCTTCATGCTAAAATTATATTATAAAAATGTAACTATTCATTATTTGTCCAGAAACATAATTAAAAGTGTGATTAACACTTATATAAAATCATCATATAACTCAACAACTCATTCTTATTATTGATATTGAAATTATGTTTTCAAAATTAACTTGAATATCCATATATGTTTAATAGATCACTTCTATTATACATTACTTATCTTATTTGTTATATAGGTTGCCTCGTAGTTATATGCAATCCATTATCACCAATTAGTTCCACTAGAAAATTTTCAACACACATTTACAATTTTTTTTTTAAATATAAGACTTTATATAAAAATTATAAATTTCATTACTTTTATATTAAACTTTCGCAAAATTCATCACTTCTTTTAACCTAGCAAGGTATTATCCTGTTAACTGTTATATTACCGCCACTTCCTCGACATACAAGCTCGGAAGTCGCAAGTCCGAGGGTAAAACCGGAGGAGTCTAAAAAACAGATAGAATCCATAAAATATGGACTCTTTACCAACTCACATATCTCCGAGATAGTTGCCTCTTCTCTATAGGAAAGTTAGCTAATAATGTTCCCAAGCCATATGCTTTGCTTGTCATGTGCGTGCCTTTGCCATCTTTTTGTGACTTCTTGTTCTATTTGAGCCTTTGGGTTGTTTTCAAAAGTACTACCAATATCTTCACAATATATGCCCTAAGAAGGATTATTGCAAAGAGAAATCCAAATGTTGAACTTTGGATTTTCAAATCAACTTTAAAGACAACGATAATATTCAATTTTATGAGATCAATTAAATAATTAAATTGACATATTATATTTTTTAAATTTGAATTTGATAAAATGATTATTTTGTACAAATTTTCTATCGAAGAAATTGAGAAGTTGTATATATTTTAAAAACTAAATAAGTTAATTTATCCTATTAATTGTTTGGTCTTGGACCTTCTCTATTATTGTGATAATAATTCAAAGAAATTAAGGGTGTAGAAAGGTATTTTCATTTGAATGATGAAAAGGAAAAAGGTGATGTTAGTATGACGAGTTGATACTTTGTACTGAAAAGTGAGAAAGGAAGTTAAAGTGATGCAGTGCAGATGAAGTAAAGTTGAGAGAAGTACATTGATCTGTTCATTTTTACACTCCAAGGCAAACAAACCCTTACCAATGGTAACTAGGGCACCAACACTTCCAAATCCCACAACACAGGCACGTAAAATTAGACCCAAACTACCACCTAGCGTTGTCTTAGATGATAGAGCAACATTATTAGCCATATTTATTTTAATTCTTTTAATCTCATTTATAGTACACACTTTATTAAATTTATATGTATAAAATTGTTAGATAAATAAATAGAATTAATTTAAATCAAATTTATTAAAATAATAAATAAAATTAAGTGAGTAACATTATTTTTTACAAAATCTAATTAACAACAGATGATTATTATTTTAATTTTTAACTTACTATGTTAATACAATAATTTAATCACCATATGAAATAGTAATCATAGTTTTTAATATTTAACGTGAAATTTTTATATTTGCAATGACTAACATAATATATATATATATATATATATTTGCAGTTGTAAATTTTATACTTCACGTCCTTCCAAGGCCATTGATAGTAGCTCAAAGAGAGAGGTAAATGGAGTGGCCATGAGTGAATATTGGAATGTTTTCTAATAGTAATATATTGGTGTGGACAAAAAAAAATTACAATTTGAAATAAACCCACTGTAGCTACTTCAAATTAAAACAATTTATTTTAATTAAAATTCTTAGTCAATTAAGAATGGATGATTTTCTTCATAAAAACCAGATTAGAGGTTAGAACTAGGTGTGAAATTTTTTTAATTCAATCTAACTAAATCTAACAAAAAATGTAAGATTTTATTATAAAATTTCTAAATCCTAGATCTTAAATTTGTTTATTACGTAGAAGTATATATAAACTTGACAAATCATAATAAACCAATTAAATTACAAAAATATCAACAAATTATAATATGATTAATGCAAACTAATTGTTTATAATGGTTTAATTAGAATTGATTATTTTGCATAACTTAGTTAAAATTGAATTTTATAACTAATATCCTCATATTTTTTATTCAGTTAAGATTTTTTTTTCTAAATCCAACAAATTTCAAAATTTCTCTGATTTTTCAGCCTAATTATAAAGTATCTAGATTTTCTCACATAAAAGAAATCTATGCCCCGAAAGACTCATAATATTTTAGATAGGAACCATGTAATTAATTCAGCATTATTTTTATTTACCGATTTCAATGGTTTATGAATTATTGAATTATTAAAGTGAAGGATATTCTAACTTCCTTTAAATTTTAATTAAATTACACAAATCTTACATCTATTTTAATAACTTGAACAAATTTTCTCTATTTTTCAAAACCTACAAAAACTTCTCCTAAAAGATAATAATTTGAGTTTAGTCAAAACTTATATTTGACCAAAAAATATTCAAAGTATTTCTTGATTTGAACTACATACTCATTTTTTTTCACTATTTTATTGACAAAAAATTCAATTTAAACCTAGATGAGACATTTTTTTTATCTTTCAAAAAAATTTAAAAAAAAATTGTGTATTTTGTTAAACTTAAGAAAAAAAATTAGAGTATTTTTCTCATTAATAAAAGATATATAATCCTTCGCCGACATATCTTCATGGTAGACTTTGTACAGGGTATGCAACAATTGTCAATGATAAGGGGGTTATTGGCATGGGGAATGAGCTCGATTTCATTCTCCTGTATTTGATGGACCCAATCTTTAACTGCTATCTCTGGGTAATAATTACTATATATATTTTATAATTTTATTGGATTCACATAATATGCATGCTCTTTTATTGAGTTTCAACATAATATTAAATCAACTTTTTTCACTTCTACTTTTTATTTTACATAAAAATAATTGAATCTTATCATAAAAATTACATCCACCACAAATGAATAAACCCCCTTCTTTATATTTAGGTTTTCTGCAAAATGAAGTGTACGAGGTTCTTCTCAGTTTTTTGTTATTAAAACGTTATTTCGTTCTCTGTGAATGTAAATTTTTTAATTTAATTCTTACTTAATTTATATTTTTAATTTAATTTTTAATTGATTAATCAAATTCTTTTGTGTTCAAACTAAGGATATGTTTAGTTCATGGAATATTTTATTTCCAGGAATGTTTTATTCTTGGGAATGAGATACATGGGAAAGTCTTATAAATATGTTTGGTTGTCACTTCACTTTTTCGGGAATAATTTGGTGCATTCTCAATAAATTTCATTCCCATATTTTAATTAGGGATAATTTTGTAAAAACACATGTTAAAATTTTTTTATTCCCTCTGGAATATTTCTTTCCCACCCTCATAGGTGGGAATAAAATTTTTAATTTTCTTTTATAAATTTTATTCCTAGACATCTTTTATATCTGGGAATAATTTTTTATCTCTTGTATCAAACATGGGAAGCTTTTATTCCCATCTTACTTTCCCAGGAATAAAAAAATATAATTGATATCAAACACACTCTAAATGTATTGCATACAATAAATTAATTGTCTATATAGATTAGAATAATATTTTATTAAAAATTAAAACCATAATCCTTTGTTCTTTTTTAAATTAAATTCATATAATAAATTTAAAATATGAGGATGTCACATAAATATTCAAGGATATTTTAACTTTTTATGTCATCAATTTTGTTAGCAAATTAAGTCACAGTCAAACAAATAAAGGACTCAATTAAATCAAATTAAATTTATTGTTAACTAAATTGGGAATGCCAATAAAAAACAATCAAATCAAAAAAAATTATATGCAAGGGGAAAAAATAATATACTCCTTTTATCCACCATTATGAAATTTAATTTTTTACTTTTATCCTCATGAAATATTTTTATTAATTTTATTTTTATAAAATATTAATTTATTTGATTTTATCCTTTATTTAGTATATGTATAAAAATTAATTTCAGACATAATTAAATAATTTAATATTTCATAAAAAAATAAAATTAATAAAAAATATTTTATAAAAATAAAAATGAAAAAAATCATTTTGGAAAAGAGGGAAATGGGATTTAATTAAAATACTATTTTTGTTTTTTTGTTTTCGAAAAGGTGTGCGAAGCTGATCTGATACTTCACAAAGCTCGTGACACGTGCAGTGCTACGATATACGCTAATTACTCATTTCACTCACTTCCCCAAACTCGCTCTTCGAGAAGTCAGCCATATAACGCATGACTATTATCATATCTGACATTGGATTCACCGTATAATTTCCTTCGCACCACTCAATATGTGTGGCTTATTTTACGAGTCTTGTGCTTTATTAAGAGGGGAGTGCATGATGCAAATTTTCTTAAAAAATACACCTACGACCTATCTTACATACACAATATGAAACATTAAAATGTGCAAATAATGTATTCCAATGGAAGTTTTGTTGCATACCTCTTGGGCGTACAATAGACTTACATATTATCATAAAACGATTAAATTTTAGTTAAAATGAAATAACTACAGTCACATATCAACACTCACATTTTGTTTATTTTCAATGATTTTAATCTATAAATATGAGAATTAACAAGTGACTAATATCATTTGTTAAAATTTGACTGTTATCATTTTTTTATGTTTATAATGAAATTTTTATATGAATCTAATCTATTATAAATTTAAAAAGAAAGATAAACAATATTTATAGAATCTATTATCACATATAAAATTTACATTTGCTGTTATATAACTTTTTTTTTATGTGAGTTTGATAAAAGATGTGTGATTTAAATATTAGATGTACCTTTAAAGGCATTGATAGATTACAGTGTAGCCAGACACGTGCCTCTGCCTCCCAACCACAGTACCTTCTCTCTCGAGCGTGTCACAAAGACTGCCATCCAACAACAACTTGGCCCCCTCAACATTCACTCACTCCTCACATTAATTAATAAATTAAATAACTCAAAAACCAAAACTACTTTTCCCCCATCTTCCACTATGTACCTTTTATTGTTATTTTTGTATTACTCAAAGGTGGTGGTACTATAGGATGCACATTCTTGTTTAATTATAAAATTGAGAGCAAATGCGGGATTTAACTTTAGTTTAATTTAATTGATAAAGTATTTTATTTATGGGTTTGGTTAATTAATGAATAATTAAGTACTATGGAAAGTGGGATTTTATGGGGCTCTATTAAATTAATGTTGGCTTCTTTTTATCCAGCAAGTGATTCAGCATGGAATTGCGAGAACATGCCCTCTTGGCTTGCTTGCTTGCTTGTGTTATTGCTCTTAAGTGAAAAAAAAAATGCACAGCACTTTTTTTAGGTGATTGGAGTAGGAGACATTGCTAGGGTTTTAGATAGAGTGATCTCAGGAAATCATAAATTTATAAGATAGTAAGTGTCTTTATTATTAAATCATAATTTTTTAAGATTTTTTATTGGACTAATTAATTTTGAGATCTAAAAAAAAGTAGTTCAATATAGAAAAAAGACTCAATTTTTCAAAATTCCAACTTCTTATAAAATTATCTCTATAAATAATAATAAGCAGATACATTTTCACAATTATTATTCATCACTTTTTTTAAAAATTTTGAGATTTTCAAATTATTCATTTGTATATAAAAGTAATGTCAAATGCATTATATTCTATTTTTTACTATTGACTAATGGTTAAGAGGATGAACCTAAACTTCACTTATTACCGTAAAATTCATCTCTTGTTTAACTGTAACTGATTGCATATAGAACAATTTATTTACGTTCATCAACCAATCAAATCAAAATATTTTTTTACTTCACTTTTTTTCGATTTAATCTTCATTTAATATAACAATTTTGGTGCTGTTTTTTCAACTATAAAAATATTTTAGGGATCAACTTTATGAGACTTGTACTATTGGTTTTGTTTTTTTTTTATCCATGTAAAAGAAGATTGGGACCATCTTGATATGATTGCCATAGAGTATGACTCAATGCATAAATTAGCAAAGAGCTTTAAAAATAACCATGTTGTTTGCATTCTCCTATTAAGGTAAATCGTCCTTTTTTTAATCTCAAAAGGTCATTCTTTGTAAAACATTGTACGGCAAACCCCGTTTATCTATTTCACAGTCAATGCAATTATTTAAAAGAGAATCAAGAGGGGGCATGCAATATTTTTACATCACAGTTAATTTTTAACATTGCATTAGAAGCAAAATGTTGAAACCTTCTCCAATCTTAATATTTATACTAGCTTTCCTTACATATCAAAGAAGGATCTACAATTTCTTCATTTTAGATTCTCAGAATGATCAAAACTCTATTCATGCTGCCCAAGTTGTCATTAAGTAGTGGATATAATGGTTTGGAATAATTTCTATGCAAAACCTAAAGTTTGCAGTTGACACAAAAATATAACACTCTCCCGTAGAGAATGTCTTTGACCGGTATTAATTAAATTTTTAAGAGTAAAATTGTAAATGGGATAATCAGAATAATGTAAAAATAAATAAACAAAATCAACAATAATTAAAAGATGTGATTTTTATACGTAGAAAAGAAAGGAGACGAAAAGAAAGATTATTGTATAATCTTTTCTTTGATGGGTTTTCTTATCATTTCACTATTCTGATAGGAGAACAACATATACTTAAAGTATAAGATCGAAATCATCTTTTGAGAAATTGATCTTTAACATATGCCAATTAAAAGAGTAGGATGCCCAAAAGTGCTTCAGATTTAAACCACTTTTTGATTAGTTGATATACAAAAAAAGTCTATCTCAAACATATAATCCGTTTTTGTTTGTTTGAATTTATTTGTCATTATTCTCATGCTCTCGTTCTCATTCCCACTTTTAAGTAACACTACTCTCATATCAATATTTTACATTTAATTCATGTTTTTTATACTAATTAACATTATTCATAATTAATTTTGGAAAATATATGAATCAAATTTAAAAATATTAACATGAGAGTATTAATACTTCTTATTTCTCAAAAAACAAGTGAAGTCTACATTTAGATAAGTATAAATCTCACTTATTTTATAATAGTAAATATGTTATTCTTATCTTTTATTTTTATATTTTTTTACAAATAATTCAAATTTTATTGTAAATCTTAAACATTCTATTAAAGCAGTTAGTATTCTTAAATCAGAAGAATTCTTTTTTATATAAGAGAAAGTAAAGATTGGAGTGGTAAAAAAATAAGTGAAAGTGTATTCTTTACTTTTATTTAATCCTTACTTCAAGATTTTCTCACTCTAAAATTATTTCTTTAAGAAGAGTCTCATGAAAACAAAATAACCTAATTAATACAACTATTAAAAGAGTAGATACGCAAAAAATGAGAAACAACTAATAAATATTTGAATACTTTAAGTGCGCAAGAAGCTTGACAAGAAGACCAGATTTTCAAGTTGAAATGCTCAGCCAGGAGGATGATTCTTGGAGGCAAAAAGTTCATTTTTCAAGCTGAGTGCTCCTAAAACCCTAAAAGGCCTAGCTAGCATTGATTTACTGCCAAAGTTCTATTTAATTTGACCATATTTGTAGTCTTGACTCGTTGACTTGCAACCTGTATTCTGTGTAATTTGACCATTTCTGTAGGTTGATAGCACTTCTTTTCGAACGTAAAATGACAACAATACCCTTATGCATAGAAGATATTTTGTATTGTTGGAAGATGTGAGTATCATTTCATGAACCAGGAGGATAATTAATTATCCACTATCTCATGCTAGGTTATTGTGATCTACTCAGGGATTGACTGGTTGCCACTAAATTTCAAAGAAGATGTCGGCAATTCACTCAAAGTCAAGAAAAACTAGCTTAAAAAAATTACAATAATATTATTAATGTGGTTATATTTTTATACATATTTTTCTTATGATTAATTATAAATAATAGTAATTCACATAAAATAAATTGAATGTGAGCATACAAATTATTTGCGATAAAAATTGTTCTTCGTATATTGTTTTATAAAAACAAAAAGGTTTCATTTTAAACCCCTTAAACGTGAATGCAAGGATACAAATTTGAGAAACACATTATTGAAATAATTGTTAATTTGACAAAAAAAAAAGGTTTTTCTCGTCCCTTTTTATGAAAACAAAAAAGTTTCATCTTAAATTCCTTTTAGCAGAAGCTTTTGCAAAGAAAAGTATTCTATTGCGAAATCCATTATAAATAGGAATTGCGATCCATAAAGTGTTTACCTTAATATAGTGGCGCGTTTTATGTCGCAAAATCACAAATCTCTAGTATGTTGCAATGTAAAACCAAAATTTCCAAGTTTCCTTCGCATTAATTGGATTAGATAGGAATAAAAAATGAAATGCCTGTCAAGCATTTCATCATAAACTAAATCACTCAACTTATTTGTTTAATGTGTCATCATGTGCGGATTTAAATATGTTTAGGATAAAGTTTTGGCTTATTAGTTGTGTCAGATGCTTATTTTGACTCTAATTAATGTTCATTAGCCTCTAAATTATATTCATGGGTTTATGAGAAATACCTATTACTATAAAAAGTAACGGAGGATTCAAAGGTCTCACAAATCAATATATCATTTTATACATATATATATATATATTATCATCATTGCTCCTTACAAAGATGAATCAATGAAAATTTTATCTTCACAAGAAAATAAGATTTATAAACTTGCGAGCATGAATAAAATGGATAAAGTTGTATTAAACATCATGAAAACTTATTTGACAAAATTATCATAAAACATATGAAATGGAAAAAAAAATATTTCACTTCGATGTATGAATATGACCAATTTCAATGAAATAAAATAATATGAAAATTTTGTAAATGAGAGTTCAAATGACCACACATTAGATATCTTATTAAGAAGTCGTGAGTTCAAATGTAGTATTTTAAGTGTTTTTTTATAATTAAATAAATATTTAAAAATTTCTGAATGTTAAATTTAATTAACATCATCCATCCCAAGAATAATAGATGTTAAGTCAAAATTTTGTATGATAAAAAATAATATGAAAAACAAAATTCAAGAACTTACTATAAGAATATGCTGTATTATTTTTTGTCTTGTTCGATTTTATATATCTCTTAGATAAGGTTTTGGCGTATTGGTTGTTTTTTGATGTTTGCTTTGACTAAATGCTCATTAGATACAAACTTTGGGGAGATGCAAGACAAGAAGGTAATTTTGAAAGGAGTAAATCCAAGTTATAATAATTAATTACCCTAAATATAATAAGCAAAGATGCTCCATTTGTACTCAAAATATTGAAGCATAGGGAGTGGCTGAATGCTTGATCTCATTCCATTGCCATTTTGGTTGGCAGCAAAGGGATCATGGTGGGTTCCTGCTGCATCTATGGCCCATCAAATGTTGCCACTGCTTCTGTTGCATATACCCTTCACATCACTTTTAAATAGTCCTTATTATTCTTATCAAGAATAACAGGGAACCAAAGAGAAGCATCATTTTGTTGTACGGATGGCTTTATCTTATGCTTATTAATTAATTATATAATAAATGTCTTCAAATCTTTGCTTTATATGATGATCTTAATTTAAAAAGTGATTAAATTTAAACAACCCTCCCCACCAAAAGAAAAAAAAATGAGTTTTTGACGAAAGTTTGTGATTAGTTGGATGAACTTGGTTAGTTCTAAACTTGACATTTGGGTTGGAGTAAAGAAGCTTTTTTCAACACTACTTTGAGGTTTATAGTGCTATCCTTTTCATCATTATTAGAGTTAATCCATCTCTCTAATTGCATTTACAACTCTACCATCGTGCCATTAATTTTAAGAGTTATGGTTTCATAGATACTTAAGGCCCTGTTTGGCAGGGTGTTTTTTTATTTTTAAAAACAGTTTTCTTATTTTTCTGTTTTCTGAAAATAAAAAATCTGTTTGGCAGCTTGTTTTCAAAAACTGTTTTCAAAAACAGAAACTAAAAAACAGTTTTCAGGAAACAGTAAAATGGTGTTTTCC
>JANHAO010002277.1:0-29282 GCA_026873985.1 Saraca asoca
GCAGGCAAGACAACATTGCTGCTGGCACTTGCAGGAAAACTAGACCATGATTTGAGGGTTAATTTCCATTTCTTTTGATTTTTTTGGTCTATGTTTTCATATTGTTTTTGTTACAACAAATTAACGTATTTGTTTTGAACAGGCTTCTGGGAGGATCACTTACTGTGGTCATGAGTTAAACGAATTTGTTTCCCAAAAAACCAGTGCCTATATCAGCCAGCATGATCTTCATTTTGGGCAACTGACAGTGAGAGAGACATTGGACTTTTCGGGACGTTGTCTAGGCGTAGGAATGAGATATGAAATGCTGGCGGAGCTTACAAGGAGAGAGATAGAAGCAGGAATTAAACCTGACCCCGAAATAGATGCATTCATGAAGGCCACAGCATTGTCAGGCCAAAAAACCAGTCTAATCACTGACTATGTTCTCAAGGTTTGTGTCTGCGTTCCATCAACTTCATGTTATTTCATTATTTGGCTTTCTATCCTTTCAATGTTTCTATAGATTAAGTTCTTTGAAATTCTAACAGATTCTTGGATTGGATATATGTGCTGATATTATGGTTGGTGATGAGATGAGAAGGGGTATATCTGGTGGACAGAAGAAGCGTGTAACTACTGGTATGTTCCTATTTTATGATGTTAGTAGTGCTGTAAGGTTGATGCTTGTATTATGCTTGTAAAAATGGCCCAGAAAGTGAGATTTGTAATAAGTGAATGTTTAAAGTAATGCTAAACATTAATTTCTTTTTAATGTTTCACTCAACTGCACACATTTTACAATTTGATTTAAACTGATTACACCTTTTTAGATTCTATCAAGTCAAAATCGAGTGCGAGTTTGTGTGCAAATTCAAGTGCAATTATAATAGCTTTTATTTCAGTATTTGTGTTTGTCTATATCTATTAACTTTCAAGTCGATTATTTACTGCTTTATTACTTGGCGTAGGGGAGATGTTGGTTGGACCAGCAAAGGTGCTATATATGGATGAAATATCAACAGGATTGGACAGTTCCACCACTTTTCAAATCTGCAAGTTCATGAGGCAAATGGTTCATATCATGGATGTAGCAATGGTCATTTCTCTCCTGCAGCCAGCACCGGAGACATTTGAACTCTTCGATGACATTATCCTTCTATCAGAAGGTCAAATTGTGTACCAAGGCCCACGTGAGAACGTGCTAGAGTTCTTCGAATACGCAGGCTTCAAATGCCCAGAAAGAAAAGGAATTGCTGATTTTTTGCAAGAAGTGACTTCCAAGAAAGACCAGCAACAATATTGGTTTAAGAAAGATGAGCCTTATAGTTATGTTCCAGTTTCTGAGTTTGTGCAGGCCTTCACCTCATTCCACATAGGACAGCAAATTGCAGCCGAGCTCGGGTTTCCCTATGACAAGAGCAGAACCCACCCGGGTACATTAGTGACGGACAAGTACGGCATATCGAATTGGGAACTGTTTAAGGCATGCCTTTCAAGAGAATGGCTGCTTATGAAGCGTAACTCTTTTGTCTACAAATTCAAGACAACACAAATGACAATAATGTCCACCATTGCCTTTACCGTGTTCCTTAGAACCAAAATGTCAGTGGGAACTGTTGCAGATGGACAAAAGTTCTTTGGAGCATTGTTTTTTAGTCTAGTAAATGTAATGTTCAATGGGTTGGCAGAACTAGCCATGACTATTGTTAGGCTTCCTGTCTTCTTCAAACAAAGGGATTTCTTATTCCACCCTGCTTGGGCTTTTGGGTTACCTATCTGGGTTCTCAGGATTCCTCTCTCCCTTGTGGAATCGGGGATATGGGTTGTCCTGACATACTATACAATTGGATTTGCTCCTTCTGCCAGCAGGTAATAGTTCATGATTTCAAATAATGGTCCTTACTTTCCACTTTCAGCTTAAATAGAAGTTTGCAAATTAGGGAGAATTGACTTTAGTTTGTATTTCTATTTTGGCTTTAGTGATGATAATTTTTCATTAACAGTGACACCAGGATGAAAAATATATCCTATATTAACGCATAGGTCTCCTAATTCTACAGATTTTTCCGACAGTTGTTGGTGTTCTTCTGCATTCATCAAGTGGCCCTATCTCTATTCCGGTTCATTGCTGTAGTTGGACGAACACAAGTTGTTGCTAATATGCTTGGTACCTTCACCATTCTGATAGTTTTTGCGCTAGGAGGTTTTGTTGTTGCCAGAGGTATGTCATTCATTACTTCTTAAGTTCTGGATAGATGTTACAGCTAAAGGAAGCCTTCAATCTCTTAATAGCTATGATTGAATTGTGAAGTCTTGTTTATTCTTCTCTTACACTAGTACTTTATTCTATTGTTCAGTTAAGTATTTTGGTGCATCATATTTTTCCTTCATCCCTACAGATGACATTGCACCATGGATGATTTGGGGGTATTATATTTCTCCCATGATGTATGGACAGAATGCCTTAGTCATGAATGAATTCCTTGATAAAAGATGGAGTACGGTAAGATTCATCAGAATAAACTTGTGTCCTTGTTGTTTCTTGCTGTGCTTACAGTACATGCAAATATAAAGATAGCATTACATTGAGTTAGAATGACTTTCTTGAGCAAAGACAGTGTTTGACATAATTTTGTTTTATGAAGCCAAACACAGACCACAGATTTGATGCACCTACAGTTGGACAAGTGCTTCTTAAATCCAGAGGCTTCTTCACAGATGATTATTGGTTTTGGATCTGCATTGCAGCCTTATTTGGGTTTTCTCTTCTCTTCAACCTTCTCTTCATTGGTGCATTGACATATTTAAATCGTACGATATCCCATTTTCAATTTGAGATATTCATACTTGAATGGGACTTCCATTGATGGTAAGCTGAAGTTTTTTAATGTCAAAACATAATTTCAGCTCTAGGTGACTTGAAAGCAATTATGGTGGATGAAGAAGGTGACAAGAAAACTAAGAAGTCAACTTCCAAACAACAACCAGCAGAAGGTTTTGATTCCTTGTTTCTTGGAGATTTCCAGTGTATTTGTTGTTATTCAGGGAAACTGAGGGTATAATGAACCAGAAGATCTAGTTTTGGTTAAATTCAGCAACTCAAGTTTTCATAACAGTTATAGTATACTCTCTTCATAAAATTGAATTTTGAACAAAGTAAATGATTCTAGTATTTTTTTGATGTGGAGAACTATAAATATAAGGAATTTTTTCATGTTTAACAAGGAAGTCTAATGATTTTCCATAGAAATTGTTAATAGAACAATTTCTTGTTTGTCAAACCAAAAAATAAAAATAATATATATAAAAAAGTAGAGAAGATATGTTCAATTCTATGGTCCTCTGTGCCAATGAGCCTTTGTCTCAGCCAGCTTGTGAAAGAAGTAAGATAATGCAGAAATTAACGAACCATTTTTGCCACTGGGAAATGTAGATATGGGACTTCTTTTCTGAAAGTAAGAGGACAAAAAGGATGCTTAAAGGAAGGGTTTTTAGAAGTAAAGAGACTCAAGGTCCGGAAACATTCTTAGGAGTGTCTTAATTGGACAGTTCTTACGTAGTTCATTGACATCATTTTGTTATTGTTAGTCCTTCCTGATAAATTTCAGGTACAAACATGGCACTGAGAAAATCCTCAGAAATTGCAGGTGCATCGGACCACGCACCAAGAAGAGGAATGATTTTTCCATTCCAACCTCTTTCACTTGCATTCAATCATGTGAACTACTATGTAGATATGCCTGCTGTAAGTCATTCAATTCTGAATTGATAGAGTTTAATGGCTTTGCATGTCTACCAAACTATATAAGTTGCCACTGAAGTGAAAAGTTAAACTAAAGTTTCGACCAAATTTTATGTCCAGCTTTCTGCCTAATCTCTTTAATGGCTTTGTATGTATCTCAAGATTATACTGATATGTTAAACTATCTCTGTTGAGATTTTTAGAATTATAAATTCATTGTACCGAAGTTCTTGCTTTTGTTCTGGCATATCAGGAAATGAAAAGTCAAGGAATCCAAGAAGATAGGCTTCAGCTACTGCGAGATGTTAGTGGTGCTTTTAGGCCGGGCATATTGACAGCATTGGTGGGAGTTAGCGGAGCCGGGAAATCAACCCTCATGGATGTGTTGGCCGGAAGAAAGACAGGCGGATGCATTGAAGGAAGTATTAGCATCTCAGGCTATCCAAAAAACCAAGCAACATTTGCCCGCGTTTGTGGTTACTGTGAACAAAATGACATTCATTCTCCACATGTTACTGTCTATGAATCCCTATTATATTCAGCATGGCTTCGTCTTTCTTCAGATGTAAACATACAAACACGAAAGGTGTGCTAAAAATGTCTTTAATTATCATATTCTGTATGATTCTCCACTTAGATTCTAATTTAATACTCTTTCTATTGGTAATATAGATGTTTGTTGAAGAAGTTATGGATTTGGTTGAGCTTAACTCAATCAGAGATGCTATAGTTGGCCTTCCTGGAATAGATGGTCTGTCAACGGAACAAAGGAAAAGGCTAACTATTGCCGTAGAACTGGTTGCCAACCCTTCTATCATCTTCATGGATGAACCAACATCCGGCCTTGATGCCAGAGCTGCTGCCATTGTTATGCGGACAGTGAGAAATACAGTAGACACTGGGAGAACCGTTGTGTGCACAATTCACCAGCCAAGCATAGACATCTTTGAAGCTTTTGACGAGGTAAGGTTTCATTTATAGACACAAAATACTAGCTGTACTTAATATTGTTTACAAACTGTCACTAAGTATATAGGTAACAGAATCTGAATTGATGAGACTAATTTATATCATATTGTGATGTATATAATTAAAGTGATAGTTTGCGAGACAAAAATTGTAACTACCATTACTCTTTATAGATCATGGAGTTTGTCTTTGTAACTTGATTGGTTATGGATTTGTTTATATATCTTCAGCTTTACTTTCTGCTGTTGCAGCTTCTGCTAATGAAAAGAGGAGGACAGGTCATTTATGCTGGACTGCTTGGTCGCCATTCAGAGAAGCTCAGAGAATATTTTGAAGTATAGAAGATTTTCTATTTCCAACGGCGTATTGGCCATTTTTTTAATTTCTTTGGTGTATGTTTCATATAGCTCTAACGTACATAATCTACTCTAGGCTATTTCTGGGGTGCCAAAAATCGAGGATGGTTATAATCCTGCCACATGGATGCTTGAAATTAGCACTCCTTCAGTTGAAGCTCAACTGGATGTAGATTTTGCAGAGATTTATGCGAACTCTGACCTGTATCAGTAAGTTTTCTCCCATGTAATTAGAGTAGTGCTACTTGCACACAATATCCCTCCAATAATGCCTCACACTTGCATGGATTGGACAGTCTGATAGGTGACGTCAGTTTAACTCATTTTACCATATGCAAGCTCAAGGCATAATGTGAAGAGTCCATGCATTCAAGTAGCATTTTCATGTGATTATGTAACTATTTTAACATTTTTATTCTAGCTTTTCAAAGTTTTTTCCTTTCCATAATTTCTTCAGGAGGAATAAAAAACTTATCGAGCAGCTTAGTACTCCAGCACCAGGTTCTGAGGACCTCTACTTCCCAACCAAATATTCCCGATCCTTTTATGTGCAGTGCAAAGCTTGCTTCTGGAAGCAATATTGGTCTTATTGGAGACATCCTCAGTATAATGCTGTTAGGTTCTTCGTGACTATCATCATAGGAGTTCTGTTTGGCCTTATCTTCTGGAATAAAGGCAACAAGACGTACGTCATATAATATGTCATATTTTCATTGACATTACTCTTTTTTTGGATTAACAGAAAATTCCAAAATCTGTCGGTAGTAATGTTAAAGGGCTTTGTGTAGAATTTATTAATTTTGTTTTCTATTTTACAATATTCTTAACATCTATACCTAATACCTGCATTGAGTCAATATTGTACTTGTATCTTATGTTTACTTAAATAATTTGGTTGACAGCCATAAACAACAAGATTTGATAAATCTGTTGGGGGCCATGTACTCTGCTGTGCTTTTCCTTGGAGGTAGTAATTCTTCAGTAGTTCAGCCTGTTGTTGCCATTGAAAGAACTGTCTTCTATCGTGAAAGAGCAGCTGGAATGTATTCTGCATTGCCCTATGCGATTGGCCAGGTATATATACTAACAAAGGAACAAGATATAAATCAATTAAATGCTTCTATAACAAGCTTGGGTACTAGTTTTTAACTAGACAAGACTATATAATAAGTTTGAATTGCCTCAACAAAAAAGTCTTGTTTTTGTTTGTGGTAAAGCAACTTATTTGCCTCAATGTGTTTTTACTGAAAAATACAAAGCTATATGTTGCTGATATAAAAGACTTATTTGCAATGTGTTAAATCTATAACATTGTTTATGCAGGTGGCTATAGAGGTAATTTACAATGCAATTCAAACAGCCATTTTCACCCTTATCCTTTACTCCATGATTGGGTTTGAATGGAAGGCAGGAAAATTCTTCTGGTTCTACTACTATATGTTGATGTGTGTCCTCTACTACACATTGTATGGCATGATGGTTGTTGCATTAACCCCAAATCAGCAAGTTGCTGCAATTTGTCTGTCTTCCTTCCAAAGCTTCTGGAACTTGTTCTCTGGCTTTCTCATTCCTAGGAAAGTGAGTAATCTGCTAATTTTAGTTTAAATTATTAATAATTTTCATGAGTTATAGAACCAGTACTACTCAACCTTAAATTGACCAAGTGTTACTAGCTTGTTATCTTCTTTTTTGAGTGGTTCTAGGTGCACTCCTAGAGAGGTGTGCACCGGGTACTCCCTTCCAAACTGTGAGACCCACAATATGGGCTGCCCACAATTTGTGAGGTGCACTCCCCTCTTGGAATGTACCAAGATTTTCTTTTCTTTTCTTTTCTTTTTTCCTATACAAAACCAAGGATAAATCTTTTCTCACTCTCTTCCTCCTAATCTCTTGTTGACTTTCTTTCACGTGTAGTGGGTTTCATACTGGGACATAATTATACATGTAAGAGAAAGTGAACGAGAAAGTAATTGGAAGAGGAGGAGTATATCTTTACTGCAAAACTAATATGCTATTAAATGTGGCAGCAAATCCCTATTTGGTGGAGATGGTACTATTGGGCTTGTCCTATTGCCTGGACACTGTATGGCCTAATTACCTCTCAATTGGGTGACAAAAATGCAGAACTGGAGATTCCCGGAGATGGGAATACGGGTTTGAAGGAATTTCTTAAAGAAGGCTTAGGTTATGACTATGACTTCCTTCCAGTGGTTGCTGTAGTTCATGTTGGCTGGGTTCTTCTCTTTTTATTTGTTTTTGCTTATGGTATCAAGTTCCTGAACTTCCAAAGAAGATAATCTACTTTCTTCTTCCCTTTTTAGCCTTAGGAACACCAGAAAATCACAATAATCCATGCCATTCATTTAAGCTATTCTGGAAGTGAGTGCTTTTTAATGCTATATTACATAGACCACATAGAAATTAAGAGAGCGACAAAGAAACTTCTGAATGTTGAGGTGAATGCTTTTGAATACTCCTTTCTCTCTTTCTTTCTTCCTTCTCTTATCATTACATAGTAATGAACTGCAATCCACACATATTGCAGCCAAACTCTTTTTTTTTTTTTAATAAGCTCTGCTTTTTCTTATCTACCCAGTTTCACTTTTTGGAATTAAATTTGTTTATATTACATAGGATCACTTGTAGATATTAAAAATGAACCATTACATATCATTGTCACCCTTATTTTTTCCCCTACCCCAAAAAAAGGGTAGAAGTAGAGAGCATATGCAGTAGATAGCTTCGTAATACAATGTAAAGGAAAATGTACATGTATATATAAATATAGAGAAGTTTTGGGGGAAGTATATTTCGTGCTGACCTATTATCAACGCTCTGACTTACACATAAGTTTACATTGTTGCATAACTTTTTATACAATGAATTTTTCATCAAATCCACCATTGCATATAAAACATTAATTGTGTAGATCATGTTGATAAAATTATATACCGATGCAAATTTAGTTATACTCCATACATATATTTTAAAATTAACATAAAGTATACTATTCAAAAATGAGAAAAAAATAACTATTTAATTTAATTTTTATTGTTATTTAATTTTTTTAAAATTTGATATATTATATTATTATTATGATCACTTGTAATCTAACAATTTGACTGGTTGAAATTACATTACAAAATGTATATATAAAACAGTGTAAGTTAGGTAGTGTCAATTGATCACTACATACATACATACATACATATATACATACATATATATATATATATCCCTACTGTTTCACACACATAAAAGGGGGAATCAATTAATATTAGTGTAAAAGTTGGAATATAATTTCACCCATTAGTAACTTTTTTTCTAAAATATAAATTAAACCTTGATTTGCAAATAGTTATTATATTCATCTAACATATAAAATTAGCTTGTACCATGTGTGATACATGAATTTGATTAATTTTATTTGATAATAATTTATAATATAAATTTAAATTATAAATTATAATATATTCAAATATAAGTAAATCATCATCATATTTTTACCTATTAAATGACTATATAATTGGTATAATTATATTTATGTTAATTGTGAAGGAATATTATATTTCTTTCAATTCAATAAAACTATTACATTAATATTTTAAATTAGTTAAATTTATCATTTGAATATTTTCATTCTTCTGAAAATATTTTCATAATATATTAATACTAAAATGAACTTATTTATAAATTATTTTGTTTAAAAATTTAAATTAATTATTTTATGTTAGAAGATTTAATTATTTAATTAATAAAATTCATGTATTGTCATAATTAATATATTATCTTTAAAAAATACACAATTCAAAAATATTTTTTATGAAGTTTAAAAAATATTTTAAATTAAAACTATGATGAGTACTCAAAAGTGATAAAAAAAATTCAAAAAGAGAACAATAAAATATCAAATTTAGTATTTGATATTTAAAGATAATGTGAAAATTTAAAAAGTAAGAATTTTTGGATAAACATTATTTTTCAAATCAAAATTAAATATCACTAATCATGTATTGATAAGTATTTTATTTTTATATAAATATAATTATTTATTTATATATAAATTATTTAATATGAATAAAAGAGAAGATATTTTGAATTAGAACAAAATTTAAAAAATTCAAAAATTTTATCCATGACTTGAATTGAACAAAAAAAAAAGAAATAAAAGAAAAGTAAAAGTTCTCACTTTCCTCCTCGTGGCAAGTGAAAGATATTTATTAATAATGAGATTTGAGTGAAGTAAGTGCCATGATTTTTATAATATTAGAAAGATTTTATTTAAAAATTTAAATTAATTGCTTTATACAAGAAATTTTAATTACTTAATTAAAAAGAGTTATGCATTATCATAATTAATATATTATCTTAAAAAAAATTTCTAGAAATTTTTTTATGAAATTTAAGAAATATTTTATATTAAAATTGTGAAAAGTACTCAAAAGAGATATTATTTCAAAAAAATAAAATTATAAAATATTAAATTTAATATTTGATATTTAAAAATGATGTAAAAATTTAAATAGTGAGAATTTTTAGATAAACTTTACCTATTAAAACAAAACTAGATATTACTAATTATGTATTAATAAGTATTTTATTTTTATATAAATATAATTATTTACTTATATATAAATTATTTAATATGGATAAAGTAAAGATGTCTTGAACTACAAGAAGATTAAAAAAAAATCAAAAGCTTTATTCATGACTTAAATTGAAACAAAAAAGAAAATTAAAAGTTCTCACTCTCCCTTCAATGGCGAGTGAAAAATACTTGCTACGTGGTGAGATTTGAGTGAGGTTAAGTGCTACGACTTTTATAATATTAGGATGACTTTATTTAAAAATTTAAATTAATTATTTTATACCAGAAGATTTAATTATTTAATTAATAAAAGTTCATATATTATCAAAATTAATATATTATCTTTAAAAAATATATACATTTCAGAAACCTTTTTTTTTATAAAGTTTAAGAAATACTTTAAATTAAAATTATGATAAATATTCAAAAGCAATAAATTTTTCAAAAATGAAAATTATGAAATATCAGTATTTAACATTTAAAAATAATGTGAATATTTG
The DNA here is from genome assembly GCA_026873985.1 of Saraca asoca. Taxonomy (NCBI): domain Eukaryota; kingdom Viridiplantae; phylum Streptophyta; class Magnoliopsida; order Fabales; family Fabaceae; genus Saraca; species Saraca asoca. The sequence continues at coordinate 10,138 of JANHAO010002277.1, forward strand.
AAAAATGAATATTTTTAAATAGATATTATCTATCAAATCAAAATTGAATATTACTAATTATATATTGATAAGTATTTTATTTTTATATAAATATAATTATTTACTTATATAAATCATTTAATACATATAAGAGAAGATATTTTAAATTAGAAGAAGATTAAAAAAATAAAAAATTTTATCCGGGAGATGAATTGGAATGAAAAAAAAAATTAAAAAAATTAAAAGTTCTCACTCTCCCTCTAGTGGCGAGTGAAAGACACACACTACATAATGATATTCAGATAAGGGTAAGTGCCAAAACTTTTAAAATATTAGAAAATTTTTGTTTAAAAATTTAAATTAACTATTTTATGTCAAAAGATTTAATTATTTAAATAATAAGAGTTCATATATTAGCATAACTAATATATTATTTTAAAAAAAATCTATACATTTCAAAAAAAATTTCATGAAGTTTAAGAAATATTTTAAATTAAAATGTACATAAAGCAATAAAAATTTTAAGAAGGAAAATTATGAAATATCAAATTTAGTATTTAATTTTTAAAAATAATGTGAAAATTTAAGGAGTGAAAATTTTTAGATAGGCCTTCCTTATCAAACCAAAAATAGATATTAATTATGTGTTGGTAATTATTTTATTTCTATATAAATATAATTATTTACTTATATATGAAATATTTAATACAGATAAAAAATAATATATTTTAAATTAGAAGAAGATTAAAAAAATTTAAAAATTTTTATCCATGACTTAAATTAAAATGAAAAAATTAAAAATTCCCACTCTTCCTTGGAAGAGACTTGCTACATAATGGAATTTGAGTGAGGGTAAGTGTCATGACTTTTTATAATACTAGAAAGATTTTGTTTAAAAATTTAAATTAACTACTTTATGTCATAAGATTTAATTATTTAATTAACAAGAGTTCATATATTGTTATAAATAATATATTATCTTCAAAAAGATATATATTTTAAAAATATTTTTTATAAAGTTTGAGAAATATTTTAAATTGAAATTGTGATAAGTATTCAAAAGTGATACAAATTTCAAAAGGAAAAACTATAAAATATCAAATTTAATATTCAATATTTAAAGATATTGTGAAAATTTAACGAATGAAAATTTTTAAATAGACATTATCTACCAAATCAAAATTAAATATTACTAATTATGTGTTAATAAGTATTTTTTCTAATATAAATATAATTATTTACTTATATATAAATTATTTAATATAGATAAAAAAATAAGATAATTTGAATTAAAAGAAGAATATAAAAATTCAAAAGTTTTGTCCACAACTTGAGTTGGAATGAAAAAGAAAAAGAAATAAAAAGAAAATTAAAAATTCTTACTCTCCTTTTAGTGACGAGTGGAAGACATATGTGTTGACGGTAAAATTTGATTTAGGGAACCCAGATCTTAGTCAACATCTGAAATATGAGCTACAACCAAGTGAACAAATAGGAAAAGGAATGAAAAAGAAGAAAAACAGGCACCAGGAGCATTTTTATCGTGATTCGGCTAAAGCCAATTTAGCCCCTACGTCTACGCTGATTGTATTTGCCTTTAAGGCAACGATTTTCACTATTCAAATGGAGATACAGTTCACAAGGTTTCCTTAGGCCTCTCTTTTTCTCAGTATTTTGATAGACTTCCCCCTTTTTTTCTCTTCCTCTCTTCTTTTGCAATTTACTGACTCTATTTATAGAAGTAGGGGAGGTTATAATGGTAATTTTCCAATTTATACACTAGTTACATCATTTAGCTATTCCATATAGACAATTTAGACTCTACTCAATAAGGCCTGCAAGGTTTGCTGGTGGGTGTCTTCCCTCGAGGGCTGTTTTATCGGCTAGGAAGATGTGCTCTTGGCTGTTAATTAGACTCATCCGCACCTTGAGACCGCGGACCACTCCTTTGATTGGGACATAGGTCATGCAACATGTGGTGCCATGGATTAATCCTCGAGTTCACAAGGTGAATATCTTATATGCAGCTTGCCCCTCTTAGCGACCCGAGATTAGTTCTGCCTGGCAAGCGTGGGCTTTTGTTTTCTGAGCTTACCTCACATTCCATGCTTGCGATCAGTGAGCCGACCTTCCTTCTTTGCAGGCTTAACACTTCTGAGTTATTTGAGGCTTTTTTTGGCTGGATTTATCTCATTTTATCCTATATCGGGGAACCACCCATAACATTAGCCCCTAACTCTCAGCTCACTTTGCAGGCTAGGAGTTGCAGCTCCTTGATCAAGGCTGGAGAGTATGATACTATTGTTCAAATTTTCACTTTGTCTTCCTATCTGCGCCCACCATCATTATTCTTATTTAATGAACACATTTTCCTAGGACTGCCATTTCGGTAAAAATTGTATCCCGGGAACTTTTCTGGATCGTCAGATATCAGGCAATTGATCAATTCCCAGATCCAACGGTTGATAAGTCGATGTTATAAAAGTGAGACAAAGTGCTCATCCCCTTCACATTTCTGTGCCCTGGTACCCTTGTCCTTCAGACTTTCGAACAACATTTGTCAGACTCATCTCCCAACTCCATTGGTTCTTGCTCTGCCATAGTAGCGTATTGATCTTTCTTGATCAGAAGCTTCTTCTTTCGTTGATCATTCCGAGATTTGTCTTGTTTCTTCATCATTGTAAGCTTTCTCAGTCTTTTGCTTCTGTGGGTTTTTGGCTTAATCCCTGTCGGTTTGCTGTTAAACATTTTGTCTACTAATCCTCAATCTGTAGATCACTATTTAGAATTTTCTTCCCCTTTAGGGATTTAGTGGCCCAATCAGGTCTCATTAGCTAAACCTTTTTAGGTTTTTCGATAGTTTTAGTGTCTGTCCCAATGGTTTGAGGTGCATTGTGGTTTGTTGCATAGAGAATTCTTGTTCAGATAGTTATCCCGGGGAGGATTTGCCTTTAGTGGCTTGACCAGTTCCCTTTTTTCTTTACATTTTGCATAGATGATAGCCTATAAGCATCGTGATCATTGGATTGGAAGTGCTGAGCCTAAATCCTCGGTTATCAGTGAGGAGCCGATGTCCCTCTCAGTTGGTGTGACTTCTAGAAGTTGCAAGGTCACTAAATGGCCCCTTCCTCAGCCTAAACCTAGTGCAAGGCTGCACTCTACTGGTGGTTCCTTGGACCATTCAGTTTTCAATCACTATCCTTTAACTATCGAGTTACGTGAGCTCACAGGCATAGTGGAAAGCTTTTGTATCCCCAAAGGATGTCGTCTCATGGCATTTTTTCCTGATGACCACGTAGCTCACCCTCCTCAAGGGTTTATCACAGTCAGCCCTTATCAACTCGATGCCAAGCTCAGATTTCCAATTCATCCTTTCATTATCAACTTGTTAAATAAACTAAAGCTTTCTCCTGTCCAGCTAACTCCAAACTCTTATACCTAACTTATTTCTTTGGCACTCATGTATTTGAGGAGTGGCCTTCCTCTCCTATCCGTGAGGGTCTTATGTCATCTTTTTAGCATGAGAAGTACGAGCTCTCCAGATGGAATCTATTATCTTTTGGCTCGGAATTCTGAGTTTAAAAGGGCTCTACCTCAAGGAGAGGCTAAGGGTAAATCAAACGCTAGCTAGTATAAGACCCACTGGTTCTACATCTCGTGCCCATCCCTGCGCTCTCTTTACAACTTCGACTTTGTTTTGACACCGGGTAAGTGAGCTGCAATCACGCGAGCTTTTATGATTTTGCATTTTGTTACTACTTTATCTTGTTTTTTTGCAGCTAGGGCTGGTAAAGTGAAACCATCACTTGAAGCTAAGGAGGTTGAGGTGCTGCATCATTTTGCTGCTGCTAGTAGTCTACAGAGCAATCTGAAGTTTGACAACAACCTTTGAGCTTATGGGTTAGCTCCATCGTTGAATGTCAAGCTTATCAGAGAGATCGGGGCTTGTCGGGTGAAGGAAATTGGGCCAGCTCGCTTCGAAGATTATGAGGAAATGGTGAAGCTTATCTTTGAAAGTCTTCCCTCTGATGAGTCTGAAGAGCTTGAGGTTGCTACAACCCCTTCTGGTTCTGCCACTACGGCTGCTCCTATTGATCCAAATCTATCTCCTCTTGAGATGATTGTGTTGCCTCTTCCAGAGCCAATTCCTACCCCTCTTCATGAGATGACTAAGATGGATGGAGCTGCAACCTCCTCCAGCCCCCTACCAAGAAATGAAGGATAAGCAAAGGGAAGTAAATTGCTGGTGGTTCAAGGCAAGCGGCTCACGAGGAGGCAGCAGAAGAGAATCAACCAGGCCTTAGCCTTGGGACACAAGTGTACTTTGCCTTTGTTTGAGAACTTGTAGGACATCCTGAGATCTCATTCCAGCCCCTGGCCATTGGAGACAAAAATCTCAATTAGAGGATTAACGCATTTAGCCACACGCAAGATCATGTTGGTAAGTCATGTTTTGCTATTCTGCCTCTCTTTTGCTCTTCTGAGGTCTAACTTGATTCGCTTTCCAAGGTCTGCTAGGAACAGTGAAGATGAGGGAGTCACTTCAATCTACAAAAAAGAAGAATGCCAGACTTATAGAGGATTTGGCTGTTACGACTGCCAAGGCCCAAGAAATGGAAGATAGGGCATAGAATGCCAAGGCCGCGACAAGAGAAGCTAAAGAAGCTCAATCCCACGAGGTAGCTAGTCATGAGGCCATTGAGGCTGAGCTTAGCAAGGCCGTTAAGGAGTTATACCAGATAAGGAGTGACAGAGATGCGGCTCTCTGAGGCTTTGATTCAGTGAGTCAAAAACTTGAAGCCTTTGCACGATGGGTAGAGGTTTCTAGGGCCAAACTCAAAGTGGCTAAGAAAGAGGTCACTTTAAAGCAAGAAGAGGTCGATCGAATCATAGTCGTGACTGACGAGTGGATCGTAAAGGCAGCGAAGGATATGGAGTCTAAAATGAGCTCCCTTTTCTTATACACCTTATGGAGGCACCATCCAAATCTGGATTTTTCCTTTTTCAGGCCAGAGGCTTTAAGTGCTATTAAAGGTTTCAAGAAAAAGGCTACCAGAGGCAAATCTTCCAATAGCGGTACAACATTAACAAACTTAGACCCTTACACTAAGAATGCTGTCATCAGAGAGATTAGTCTGCAGGTCACGGAGCCTTCGAATGAAAGGACAAGGGATACTTCGTCTACCTCAAGTACTGAGCCAACTTCTGATCAAGGCCTGGTTCCTCAAGATTAATCTTCTCAACAGTTGATTTTTTATTTTTTTGTAATTTGTTTTGAACTTCACTCTTCACTTTGAACCTTGTATAAATTCATCTCGTAGCAAAAGACACTAAACAACATTATTTTCTTTACTTTTCCATGAATGTTGTGATGGATACTTTTCAGGGAATTGGCTAATTGTTACGAACAGTTTCCTACAAATCACGACTCAGCAAGTGTTTGAATCGAATGTATATCACATAGATCATTCGACCTTAATTAATAATAGGAGAGTATATATAAATAAATTTAAGCTAATGATTCATGACTAAAAAGGATACATGCCATATAAGACAGCCAATCAACCTCATCAACCCATCTTAGGCAATGTATGCTTAGAAATAATTAGAGCTGCGTGCTCGAGTGCATAAGCTTAAGTGAGAACGAGAATCTGAATAGGCCGCATGAGAGCTATGAGCAATAGGTCACATGAAAGTTGCGGGCAACAAGCTGCATAAGAGCTACGAGCAATAAGCTGCATGAGAGCTGCGGATAATAGGTCATATGAGAGTTACAGGCAATAGGCCACATGAGAGCTATGGGCAATAGGCTGTATGAGAGTAGCATTTTTGTGATTTTGCCATCTGGACTAGCTGGCGATCCTATGCCACGCTAAAAATAGTGGATTGAAATGATGCTGGTGATCTCATGCTAGACTTGAGATGGTGCTGGTGATCCTATGCTAGACTTGAGATGATGCTGGCAAACTTATGCTAGACTTGAGATTATGCTAATGATCCTATGCCAAACTTGAGATTATGTTGGCGGTCCTGTGCCAGACTTGAGATGATCCTGGTGATCCTGTGCCAGACTTGAGATCATGCTCGTGATCCTGTGCTAGACTTGAGATGGTGTTGGTGATCCTGTGCCAGACTTGAGATGGTGCTGGCAATCTTGTGCCAAACTTGAGATTATCTCACGCTCGGCTGGCAATCTTGTGCCAGACTCTAGGTGAATGCTGTGGGTCTTGTGCCTATTTGTGCACAAGTACGAGATTTCACTTTTTCAAGCTCTAGAGAAATAGTATCGTGAAATTGCCAACTTTTGAATTTATGTTTGAGTTTCTGTCATTGTTATGGATTCTGGGATCATTGTCTGGGAGTTTGCACCATGTAGTCCTATAAATGGCCTCTTCAAACGAGACCCTCGATGGCGTCTTTGAGTGCTCTACACCTTGATGTTGCAAGTTTTTAACAGTGGGGGCCTCCCAAAATCCTCCTTATCCTTTTCAGCTGCAAAGATGCGTTCCTGGGCATCCATCAGAATGTTATAGCTATCGTACTAACTCTAGTGCTAAGGTGACTTGTTTTTAGCCTTCTTCATTGGCTAGTCACTATAACTATCTCGAGTATCTCCTCTCTCACTCCTTTGATTGGAGTGGCTTGCATTGTCCTTGTTTCCAGGCTTTTCTAGACCAAAGGCTTCTTCATACCTTACCTCTTTGGCAGCATGCTCATAAAATTTAGCGAGATCTTTCACTGGGGACTTATAGATGCTTTCATAAAGCTTTCCATCCTTGTGGAGTCCCGTAAAGATTGCTGTCAAAATGCCCTCATTAGATAGTTTCTCCACATTATTGATCTCGTGCTTGAATTGAGCAATGTAGTCTTTCAGCGGTTCGCCCTCTCGCTGGAAGACTATTGTGAGATGGCAAGGTGGTGTGAGCTACCTTTTTAATGCTTTCTACTAGTTGACAAATCTTTCTTAGAATTCTTCCCAACTACCAATGCTACGGGCCGGGAGATTCCTGAACCAAGTTTGGGGTATATCCCCGAGTGTAACTGGGAAGACTCAACATTTGACCAATGGGCTGGTCATTTGGAGATCTATCTAGATATTAAACGCATCCAGATAGTCATAGGGGTCACTATCCCCATTGTACTACGAGACCGTGGGGATCTTTAACTTGCGAGGGAGAGGTTGCTTTTCAATTTTGTTAGTGAATAAGGTCCTCTCTTCATAGCGGTCTTGGCTGTCTTAGGCTCTAGGGCATTTTTCTAGTTGTTTTACCCTTTGGAGGAGTTCTTTAACTATTGGGTCGCGTGTTTCAGGCTGTCAGATGAAAGGTCACTGGCTTTTATTTCTCTCCTGATCTGGGGATGGAAGTTCGGGATATGCCCCTGATTGGGCCTGTCTGAGCCTTTCGGGTGATGCGAGCTCTTGGGGTCATTGGCCGTCTTCGCTCTTACGGATTCACTGAGTTTCTGACCTTTCCCACAAGCGAGATGGTTATGCTGCATTAATGCGTTAGCCCCTGCCAGGTACTATGACCTAAGCCTATTTTTGCGCCTCTTAGGTTTGCGCTTGAGCTAGCGCTTTAACCATTTTAGCCACCTCCTTCACTGTGATTTCCAACGCTTCTTGATGCCGATGCCAGGTTTACACTCCATCAGCCTCAAGGGCAATAGGCTAGTGGGAGGTTGATGGCACCTTGTTACTGACCGTGTCCGTCGTTGAGACGGTGGATATGTAGGCTACGAGAGAGGTTGAGCCCCATAGTGATAACTCATATTATTTTATGTGATCTTCTAGTTGTCCAGTGACAACGTCGATGCTCCTGGTTGTTGTTCCTTTTACCATCGCGGCTACTCAATGAATCTCAGAGAACGAAGGGAAAACAACTTGGAGGTTCGGCCCTCCTTCTAGTGCCAAAATGTTGACGATAAAATCTGGTTCAGGGAACCCGGATCTTAGTCAACACCTGAAATATGAGCTATAAGCGAGTGAACAGATAGAAAAAGGAGTGAAGAAGAAGGAAAACAGGCACCGGGAGCATTTTTATCGTGGTTCGACTAAAGCCTATTTGACTCCTACGTCCACGCTGATTGTATTTGCCTTTAAGGTGGTGGTTTTTACTATTCAAACAGAGATACAGTTCACAAAGTTTCCCTCAGGCCTCTTTCTCTCTCTCAGTATTTTAATAGAGTTTCCCCATTTTTTCTCTTCCTCTTGTCTTTTACAATTTAATGACTCTATTTATAGAAGTAGGGGATGTTACAATGATAGTTTTCCAATTTGTACACTAATTACATCATGTAGCTATTCCGCACAGATAATTTAGACTCTACTTAATAAGGTCTGCAAGGTTTGTCGGCGGGTGTCTTCCCTCGAGGGCTGTGTTGTCGATTAGGAAGATGTGTTCTTGGCTTCTAATTAGACTCATTTGTACCTTAAGATCGGGGGCCGCTCCTTTGATTGGGACATAGGTCATTCGACATGTGGTGCCATGGATTAATCCTCGAGCTCACAAGGTGAATATCTCAAATGCAGCTCACCCCTCTTAGTGACCCGATATTAGTTCCGCCTAGCAAGCACGGGCTTTTGTCTTCTGAGCTCATCTCGCGTTCCATGCTCGTGATCAGTGAGCTGACCTCCCTTTTTTGTGGGCTTAACACTTCTGAGTGATTCGAGGCTCTTCTTGGCTGGATTCGTCTCATTTTATCCTATACCGGGAAACCATCCATACTAACATGCTATATAGTGAGATTTGAGTGAGGGTAAGTATCATGACTTTATAATATTGGGAAGATGTTGTTTAAAAATTTAAATTAACTACTTTATGTCGAAAGATTTAATTATTTAATTAATAAGAGTTTATGTATTATTATAGTTATTATCTTCAAAAAATATAAATTTAAGAAATAATTTTTATAAAGGTTAAAAAATATTTTAAATTAAAATTGTGATAAGTACTTAAAAGCGATAAAAATTTCAAAAAGGAAACTATGAAAGATCAAATTTAGTATTTGATATTTAAAAATAATGTGAAAATTGAAAAAGTGGAAATTTTTAGATAGGCCTTACTTATCAAATCAAAATCAAATATTAATAATTATGTATTGATAAGTTTTTCATTTCTATATAAATATAATTGTCTACTTATATATAAATTATTTAATAAAAATAAAAAGAAGATATTTTAAATTATAAGAAGATTAAAAAAAATTAAAATGTTTATCCATGATTTGAATTAGAACAAAAAAAAAGAAAAAAAAATTAAAAATTCTTACTCTTTGTCAGGCAGCAAGTGGAAGATACATACTACATAATGAGATTCAAATGAGAATAAGTACCATGACTTTTAAAATATTTGGATGATTTTGTTTAAAATTTTAAATGAATTATTTTATGATGAAAAATTTAATTATTTAATTAATAAGAGTACATGTATCGTCATAATTAATATATTTTGTTCAAAAAATATATATATATTTCAAAAATATTTTTTATGAAGTTTAAAAATGTCACAACTTAAATTTTTTGATCATGACAAGCGTGAATATCAATTATTTTTCAATTGATAAACACCAACCTTCGATCTGTTCTTATCATTCAGTTACGTCCATATTTGCTTAAACCTATCTTAACCTATTATACTTAAGTTTATTTACTGAGTTAAAAGCATAGAGACTATCATATCAAAAGTTACTCTATAATGTACAAGGACATTGCCCATTAAGGCTTATGTCCCCTTAAGAACAATATTTGTGGTTCTCTCATACTTCCTAAGGCTTACATACATACACTAGCTAGCTTTTTGAGTCATTCTTCTATAACACCCCATTTGTTCCTTCAAAGATTAGGTAAAACAAAGTTAGTTTAACCTATAACTTGTAAAAGTTAACAGTATAGGTTAAACTAACTAGGACCCTAAATATTCCATGACCATGCTATTTTCATTTTTTAAAAGATTAGCAAAAGTGTAGATGGCTAATCTCTTTCAAAGATCAAACCATCCTAAGGCCATTATTAACAAAGCATTTACGGGTTGTAGGGGAATGATCTCCACCTCATATAAGACTTCACAATCGACCAGGTTTAGAATTTTATATAATGAATCTTAATTTCATACATACCTAACAGACTATCAATTGTCATGGATAATGTATTAGTAGTACTTCCATTGGATCATTATTCATGTAACTTGTATGGAGTAAGATTTGTAACCAAGTCTTGACTATCTAAAAAACAATCCACAAAAGAATAAGCCTGGGGTTCAGTGAGATAAAATGTACCCAACTCATGAATTTAGCAAACAACAAAGTCTATATGGGCATATGTATATACCATAAGCTAATAGCCTTTCCTCACACATATTTACAATCAGTTATTAAATTGAACCTCACCTCTGAGGGAAATCATAATGTAAATATTTCCTGAGCATCATGTGCCACATCAAAGCTTTTATGGCCATATGCCACCATCTTGCACAATGCATATTCATCCTCATGATATTATATCTCAACATACCATACAATAGGAAAACAAGTCAAGCAATACATAATAGTGAATATAACTCCTCTTATTACTCCAGTTCAGCCTTATCCTACACAATCCTAGCCTTATTCCTCCAATTCAATCTTATCACACTCAGCATATCAGAATGCGTAAATCCAGCATCCACTTCATATATCCCATTATCACATACCATCATCACGTTTCATTCTCATCATTTGTTGTCCCATGTCTCATGGGAAATTCAAACATTTCAAAAGTATCATGATACTTGTCATTCACATTATATTATTTTCACATATCATATATCATCATCATTAATCATCATTTTATAATCATCAATCACACTTTATCAACATTAATCACAATTCATCTTACATCACATGAGGAAATTCTGTAACCATATATAATACCATGACTTCCAATCCAATAACTCAATCACACATTTATATTTAATCTTAAATTCAATCTCATAGATCATGATTTCTAATTCCCTTATAGTTGCATATTTCTAGTCTCACTACCATGATAATTATAAATGTTGTTATCTTAGGAATGCATGCTTTATATTCATTTGTATTGGTTTATGTATGATTCATAGGAGTACAACAACTACATGCATCGTTGTTGGATTATAAGTTATTTCCTTAAGATTCCTTAATTGTCACACTTGAATTTGTTAGACCAAGGAGTAAGATTTAAGTTGGAAGTTAGGAGAAAAGGAATTGAGCTGAAGATATGGAAAATTTTGAAAGTATGATAAAAATTGCAAACATGATCATGAATAGAACAAAGCTCGAGTAGAATCACAATCAGAATCGTGGAACTCAAATTCAAAGGGCTCGATTCAACTCAGGGGAAATCAATTTAAAATACAAGTCTACTTATCAAAATGTGACATTTTTTAGGAAGTCCAATTTCATACACGATTAGGATCACGATCAGAATTGAGGAAGCAAAATTATAAAAGGTTGATTAGAATCATGGGAAAAACAACTAGAATTTCAATTCGAATCATAAGACCAAAACTTTGGGTTTTTATGAGCAAGATCATAGGCTTAGTTCAAAAAGTTACGATTCAAATCACATGAGCAAAAATTTCAAGCAATAGCAGAAAAATAGGGGAAGTCAATTTTCAATTCAATCATATACTATAGGGTCTTACCACAACATGTTTTATTAGCTCTAGCATATACAAACCAATCTTTCTCAATCACAAATTGATCAATTTATTAATAAATTCATTCAATCATAATTATGCCTCACAATCACAAAATCCATTTTTCCACAACTTGCATAATCAATCAAGAGATCATAAGTAACAAGTAAACTATAATTCACAAGAAAGGTAATATTTACTCATATAATGGCTGATAACACCAAAACACAACCTATCCAACTAAAAATTTTCAATACTCTTCATAAACAAAAAAAGGAGCATATTAGCTTCTTAGCAAAGAAACAAGCTAGATATACAAGATTTGAGCTTAAAAGCTTCAAGAAATTTGCATGGATTCTTAAAGTGAACAGTGATATGAATAATGATTGAAAACTTCAAAAATTTATAACTTGAGTTATACTCAATAAATCAATATGATTTTGATATCAAAATAAAAAGGAAAAAGAGAAGATTTAGTAGCAAAATTTGAAAAAATAATAAGAAGAGATAGTAAACTTACTTGTAGAGAGAGTGAAAATGAGGAGAGAGAGAATGGTGACTTGGTGAAGAAAAAGATAAAGTTTGCATGACTTCTTTTGGCTAAAGCCAAGAAAAAAGAAAAGGGCAATTGGCTAATAAAAGGGAAAATGGAAAAAAAAAAAATTGGTCAACTTCCCAATAACTATAAGTTGACCATTTTTCTTTTTTAGTAATTTTATTATTTCTTCCATTTCAAATTCAAATTTAACATACTTACATATCACCAATGATCACAAAATTTTAATATAAATTAGTTGATTAAATACATTTGTAATGACTCTAATTTTGTATCCATCCAATATTCTAACCCTAGTTTCGACATTTTCAAAATTTCATAGAAATCAATTTTAAAAAAATATATGAATTTTTGTTCTTTGAACATTTATAACAATAACTCGATTTCCAAAAACATTTCTAAAATTTTATATAGTCTATTATACTATGTCTAGGTTTCCTGTAACTTTAGATCTTCAATTTTAAATTCTTCAAAATTTTTATTTTTCCTATGTTGACGGTGGATTTTGGTTCTGGCTAATGCAGCTAACTTGAGGGGGTTCTTTTGAGACTCAAACTGTTATCCAGAGTGAGAAAGTGCAGAATGGCCGGAGGAAGAAGGAAAAGAGCGAAGAATGTAGAGGTTTAACGTGATTCTACTAAAATCGGGTGGTACTAGTCCCTACGTCCATGGCAGCATTTTATTTATCTAGAGATAGTTTTTACAGAGTTTCGGTACCATGTTCTTAGCTTTTCTTATAGAAGGCCTCTTCTTCTTATTTATAGAGGAAAATAGACTACAATGGTAAATTTACAAGTTATATTTCTGTTACATCAAATAATAAATGTATAAGACAGTCTAAAGTACAATAAGTTGGCTTCTACAGATTGCTAGTTGATTTGTGTGAAATGCTTTCTATAGGTGGGACCCTTAGGCTGCATTTTACAGGATGGTGGTGCAAGTTATCCGTTGGCTGTATGCTCGACCTCAGCAGGCTTCTAGCTGGATGAGACACTGCAGGCTATCTTTGTCTTGTGAGGTCGAACTTGAACAAGTCACGAGTTCGAGCTATCAACGAGCTAAGACTTGCTACTGGCGAGCTAGAAGTGCTGCTTAGTGAGTCATTTGCTTAGTGACCTCATAGTCAGGCAAGCTAGGCCTCTTCATTAGACTTGATTTCTATTGGACTTTTGCCAGCCTATCTTGTGATACCAAATTTTACCCATAACATTAGCCCCTTAACTCTCAATTTATTTTGCAGATTGAGAGTTGTAACTTGCTGACACAGTTTTCCCTCACGAATTATCGTATAGTCAAAGTCTTCGGTTAGCCTGACATTTCATGTAACCTAGGCCATACTTTCTGTTATACGTGTCTCATTACTATGGAAAAGTCTACCTCATTTTTGTCTGAAGCATTTAATAGAAGTGGTTGAGGGTTGATTTCTGGACTTTTCTTGAGAGTAAGCTGCTCTTATTTAATACAGAGGAAGCCTTCCTTCCTTTTTCAGAGATCTTATGAGAACCTTCGATGAGCCCTCCATTCTTCTTATGGTTTACATTTCTGGTGAGGTGCATATAGTCTGCTACATAGGAAGCCTTATCAGGAAAGTCTCTTTTTCTGAGAATAAGGGAAAATCTTTTATAGACATTGGATTATTTTCCCATGATGATGCCATGGGTTTGCTCCGTTCCAGCTATTCTGGTTTGCTTTCTTTGAATTTTCTGTACTGAGTAGAGAGCTAGAGAGGAGTTCTGAACCAAGGAGGGCGGTAAGCGAAAGAGTTGAAGAGTAAGAGTACTCGTCGGCCCTTCTGCTAATTGAGCCTCTCCTCCAGAGTGCCAATCTTTCTTCTAGAATATATAATTGTAGTGTGCCTAACTGGTATTTTGACTCTTTTTTATTTGTATTCTAAATTTTCTGATGTAATTTCACCTCATTGAGGCTTTTTAATAAATGAATTTCTCTTCATACTTCTTATATACTGTTGTCCAGATATTCTGCATATCACCAATAATAATACGAACTCTAATTGAGCACCATAATAAAATGAGATATTTAAGTAACAAATCGATCACACTTCTTGACAAATAATGAATCTGGGCAAACAGGTTATGCCTAATGAAAATCGCATGCGAGTTACAAACTTTAGGTTGCATGAGAGTTACGAACATTAGGTCGTATAAGAGCTGTGAGCATTGGGTCACATGCATATGGTGCCTAAGAAAGTTGGTTGTATGCACGAGGTCACATGCATGTGGTGCCTGAGAAAGTTGGTCACGTGTATGCTCAATACAAGATTACATGCATATGGTGCCTAAGAAAGTTGGTCACATGCACGACGAGATTACATACATACAGTGCCTAAGAAAGTTAGTCATATGAGTGTTTAATGTAGCATGTATATGATACCTGAGAAAGTTGGTCATATACATGATTCATAAAAGGTTGCATACATATGGTGCCTAAGAAAGTTGGTGATATGTGCGAGAATGCAACGTGCACACGGTGCTTAAGAAAGTTAATCGTATACATGAGCTAAAGATTATATGCATACAGTGCCTAAGAAAGTTAGTTGTATGCATGTTAAACATGTGTACGATGGCTAAGAAAGTTGTTCATACACATGGTAAAATCGTATGCACATGGTGCCTGAGAAAGTTGATCATGTGCATGATGAGGTCGCAACATACATATGGTGCCTAAGAAAGTTGGTAATATGCATGAGTTGAAGATCGCATGCATACGGTGCCTAAGAAAGTTGGTCATATGCATGCAAAGTAGCGTGCATATGGTGCCTGAGAAAGTTGATCATATGCACACTAGATTGCATTAGGATAATATCGGTAAGTAGGTCGTTCTAATGCAATAACTTAAAAGGATACAATAACAAGTTGAAATGGGGGGAGCTTGCTTCCTCGGGAGCTTGGTACCAAATTAACATTTATCAGAGAATTTACAGAGACTGCATGCATAGGATTCAAATTGCTTTTACACATCACATTACAAGATCAATATATAGTTCTCACTATAGCAAGCTGCCCTTGTTCGGGATTCTACTGAGTCTGAGAAGGTTGATGTACTCCAGGTCACAACACATACTCTTTTAAGCGCCCTCTCACAAGTTCAGCAAACCTTCGACCTCGTTTAAGAATTGGAAGGGCGAGTATCGGACTGACCCTATTGTCTAACTGGCTTCCTCTAGACTCCTTCACACAGCTATTAGAGTTATGCCGTAATCTCAACTTGCTGCTGCATGGACAAAGTTTGTGCTTGTGTTAGCACTTTGACTACTTTAGCCAACTCTTTCAGTGTATTTCCAAATATTCGTTGAGGCTAGCAGTGAGTTGTGGGGGTCAAACCATTATTAGTTCGGGCGGTAGAAGAACTTGCCATATGACCTTCAAGTTAGTTATTGACAACATTAGACTTCCTGATGGCCTTTCCTCTGGCCATAATAGCTGTGCAGAAGATCAAACTAGTACACAGAAAATAACCACAAAACGAATGGGTCATACTGGGCGTGACAAAATGTTGACGGTGGATTTTGGTTCTGCCTAATCCAGCTAACCTGAGGGGGTTCATTTGGGACCCAAGCTGTTATCTGATTGTTAAGACAGTAAGAAAGTGCACAATGGCCAGAGGAAGAAAGAGAAAAGTGAAAAACGCAAAGGTTTAACGTGATTCGGCTAAAACCTAGCGGTACTAGTCCTTACATCCACGGTAGCATTTTATTTATCTGGAGACAGTTTTTATAGAGTTTCAATACTGTGTTCTTAGCTTTTCTTATAGAGGGCTCATTTTTCTTATTTATAGAGGAGAGGAGGTTACAATGGTAAATTTATAAGTTGTATTTCTATTACATCAAATAATAAATGTACAAGACAGTCTAAAGCACAATAATTTGGCTTCTACAGACTGCTAGTTAATTTGTGTGAAATGCTTTCTGCGGGTGGGGCCTTTGGGCTACATTTTGCATGATGGCGGTGCAAGTTATCCGTTGGTTGTATGCTCGACCTCAGTAAGCTTCTAACTGAGTGAGACACTACAGGCCATCTTTGTCTTGTAAGGTCGAACTTGAACAGGTTATGAGCTCGAGCTATCGACGAGCCAAGACTTGTTGCTAGCAAGCTGGAGGTTGCTACTCAGCAAGTTGTTTGCTTAGCGACCTCAAAGTTAGGCAAGCTAGGCCTCTTCATCAGACTTGATTTCTATTAAACTTTTGCCAACCTATCTTATAATATCAAATTTTACCCATTACACCCCATTTTGTTACTAAAATTGATTTTAAAAGATTTGGGGTATTACAAAAAAAATTTTAAATTGAAATTGTGATAAGTACTCAAAAGTGATAAAATTTTCAAAAAGAAAATCTATGAAATATTAAATGGAGTATTTTATATTTAAAGATAATATGAAAATTAAAAGAGTAAAAATTTTTAGATATACTTTATCAAATCAAAATTAGATATTATTAATTATGTGTTAATAAGTATTTTATTTTTATATAAATACAATTATTTACTTATATATAAATTATTTAATACAGATAAAAAAGAAGACATTTTGAATTAGAAGAAGATTTAAAATTATTATCCACAACTTAAATTGGAACAAAAAAAGGAAATTAAAAATTCTCATTCTCTCTCTAGTGATAAGTGGAAAACATTTGTTACGTAGTGATATTTAGGTGAAGGTAAGTACCATGACTTTTATAATATTAAAAAGATTTTGTTTAAAAATTTAAATTAATTATTTTATATTAGAAGATTTAATTATTTAATTAACAAGAGTTCATATATTATTATAACCAATATATTATCTTGGAAAAAATATACAATTTCAGAACTTTTTTTGAAGTTTATGAAATATTTTAAATTGAAATTGTAATAAGTATTTAAGAGCGATAAATATTTTAAAAAAGAGAAATTATAAAGTATCAAATTTATTTTTTAATATTTCAGGATAATGTGAAAATTTAAAGAAAATTTTTTTAGATAGATATTATCTATCAAATTAAAATTAGATATTACTAATTATGTGTTGATAAGTATTTTATTTCTATATAAATATATTTGTTTACTTATATACAAATTATTTAATAAGGATAAAAGAGAAGATATTTTGAATTAAAGGAAGATTAAAAAATTTAAAAGTTTGATCCATAACTTGAATTGGAATGAAAAAAAAATTAAAAACTTCTCACTCTCCCTCTAATGGCGAGTCAAAGACACTCATTGTATTGTAAGATCTGGACGAGGGTGAGTGTCACGGCTTTTAGAATATTATTAGCTTGTACCCCATGTAATACATGGGTTTAATGATTTTATTTGATAACAACTTGTAATACGAATTTAGGTTATAAAATATAATATATTAAATATTGATAAATTATCATTATATTTTTACCTACTAAATAACATATAATTGATATAATTATATTTGTCTTAATTGTGAAGAAACATTATATTTCTTTTAATTTGATAAAGTTATTATATTAATATTTGAAATTAGCTAAATTTGTTATTTGAATTTTTCATTCTTTAAAAATATTTTCTTAATATATTAATACTTAGATAAATTGATTTATAAATTATTTTGTTTAAAACTTTAAATTAACTATTTTATGCCTAAAAATTTAATTATTTAATTAATAAAAGTTCATATATTATTATAATTAATATATTATCTTCAAAAAATATATATTTTAAAAATATTTTAAATTAAAACTGTGATAAGTATTCAAAAGTGTGATAAAAATTTCAAAATAAAAAATTATAAAATATTAGATTTAGTATTTCATATTTAAAGATAATATAAAATTTTAAAGAATGAGAATTTTTAGATAGATATTATCTATCAAATCATAATTAGATGTTATTAATAATGTGTTGATAAGTATTTTTTCTATATAAATTATTTAATACACACAAAAGTAATTTAAATTGAAATCTATTAATCAATTTAAATTCAAAATCAATTGTAGATAATTTTATTAAATGATTTTTTTTAAAATAAATAATTTTTATAAAGAATAAGGATATATAACATTTTTCAAAGTTGTTTATAATTTAAAAATTAAGATGATATATTATTAAAATTATTTAAAGTAACTCAATAAAATATAAAAATATTTTTAACTTTTATTTTTAATATTAGTATTTAAATATAATACTACTGAATTCAAAGTTGAAAATCATTTCAATAATATTAAAATATCAAAATTTCATTGTTTAAATAAATAAATAATTCAAATGTTAAAAATTTGAAATTAAAATATTATTTGATGATTCAAAAAATTAAAAATTCAATAATAAAATTAGAAATTGGTTATAGATGATTTAAATAAATAATTATTATTAAAATAGATAAATATATAAGTTCTATCCATAATTTGAATTGAAACAAAAAAGAAAAAATGTGAAAAAAATTAAAATTTCTTCTCACTTGCTTTCTTATAGTAAGTGGAGCACACTTATTATGTAGTAATATTTAGATAAGAATGCATGCTAAGGCTTTTATATTATTAGAAAATTTTGAAATCAAAATATTATTTAATAATTCAAAAATTTTAAAAATTCAATATTAAAAATTAAAAATTAAATTAGAAATTGGTTATCAATGATTCAAATAAATAATTATTGTTAAAATAGATAAATATATAATTTTTATCCATAATTTAAATTGAAACAGAAAAAATTAAAAAATTAAAATTTCTTCACACTTAGAGTCTGTTTGGCGCAAGTAGCTGAAAAGCTAGCTGATAGCTGAGAAGCTAGCTGTTAGCTGTTTTACTAGCTGCTAGCTACTAGCTGTTAACTGTTAGCTGAAAGCTGATAAGCTAACTGATTGTATTAGAAGTGTTTGGTAAAATTAGTTGTTGACTTAGCTTATAAATGTAAAATGACATAGAAGAATATGTTAATATCATTAGATATATGAAATATATTATTTTTATTTTGATATTGAGACCAAAT
>JANHAO010002278.1:0-29623 GCA_026873985.1 Saraca asoca
ACTCAAGTGTGCTTTGTTCTTTATCCTCAAATCTTCTTCTTGGAGCTCCTTTTCACCACCCTGAAACACAATTAACAAACTAAAGCAGTATCTAGAACTAAACTAACAAACTAAGGGAAAAGATAGACTAAAACCACAAGTTAATGACTAATTAAGAGGTAAAATCAAGTATTTTTATAGGTACATTTTCTACTTATCGATTTCTTCAATCCAATTATGGCTTTCTCCAAAACTTTTACCCTTTCTCTAGCCATTGCTACAAAAAAAAATAATCATAAGGATCTTCTATTTATCTTTCCTAATTAAAGACTATTGAAAAATGGTGCTTGGGTTAATGCTTGAAAGATTATTTGACTACTAAATTTGAAGATGTGAAAACAGTTAGGGAAGCTTGGGAAAAGGCTAATGCTTTATTATGTACCCTTTTGTGATAGTCAATAGACCCTTCTCTTCATAATATTTATATTAATTTTGATATTTGTTATGATCTGTGGGCATAGGCCAAGAATCTATATGCTAATGATATTCAACGTTTATATTCTATAGTTGTCAAATTATGAATTTATGAAAATAAGGTATGTTAGTTACTGATTTATTGGTCAAATGTCATCAATTAAAGATAAATTTAATGCTTTGTTACTTACTAGTAAAATGGTTGCTAAAGATCTAGCATAGGGGGATAAATTTTTCACGATAAGTACTCTTACTACTATAAGTACTGACCTACATTGCAAGAAGCCTTTTCTCATCTTCTTTGGGTGACATTTGTTTCTACACTGTCCAATTCAACTAATGTTGACAATTGTATGCTGGTGTTCCAAGCTCAATGAAGTCCTCAAGAGGAGCAGGGACGTGTATATGGAAGCAATTGAATAACTTTCCTAAATGTGCCTATTGTCACAAATAGGGTCTTTACTAAAGAAAAATGCTATAAGATGTATGGTTGCCCTCCTCTAGCTAATGTTAGGCAAATTGATTATGCTCATCCTAAACAACCTATTAGATACTCATAGTTATAGGATTTTGTTCTTCTCACTGGGGCTAATTATGATGATTATCTCAGGTATCAAGCATCAAAGCAGTTATCCTTATTAGTTGCATCTATAGCCACTTTGGTAATCATACTACTTGTCTTACTTAGTCTTCTTCTCTTGGACCTTGGGTCCTTGATTTTGGTGTTTTTGATCATATCTCTAGTAATTCTTTTTTACTTTCTCATTTTACTCCATCAACATCTTTACCTTTTGTAACTTTGGCTAATGACTCTAAGCAAGTTACAACAGCTATAAGTAGTGCAATACCATTACCATTCATACCTTTGGACTCTATTTAGTGTCTGCCTAATTGTCCTTTTAATCTCATTTCTACTGGTAAACTTACTCATACTTTGAATTGTTCTATCACTTATGACCATAACTTTGTTCTTCTTTAGGACCACAGTAGGAGACAGGTGATTGGCTAAGAATGTGAGTCATAGGGACTTTACCATATTTCCTCTTCTTTTGTTGCCTACACTACTACTAAATCTCTAGCTCTTATTCATAATTATTTAGGCCATCCTAGTTTATCCAAGTTTCAGAATATGATTTTGGGTCTTTCCAATTTATGAAGTTTAAATTGTGAGTAATGTCAAATAGGTAAACAGTCTAAAACTTCATTGCCTAAGCTTGTCAATAATCAGGCTGCATCCTTATTTGTTTTAGTTCATTATGATGTTTGGGGTCCTAGTCAAGTCCTGTCAATCTTTGGTTTTTAGTACTTTATAACTTTTATTGATGATCATTCGCATTGCACTTGGTTATACTTAATGAAAAGTCATTCAAAATTACTTTCCATTTTTGAATCTTTTTAAGATGAAGTTAAAACACAATTCAATACCACTATTCAAATTCTTTAAAGTAACAATGCTTCTGAGTATTTTTCCATGGAATTTAATCAATTTATATCTTCTAATGGAATTTTACATCAATCATCTTGTGCATATACACCTCAACAAAATGGGGTCATTGAACATGAAAACTGACATTTAATTGAAACTGCTTGAACTCTATTGTTGCATCATAATGTTCCTTTTCATTTTTGGGGTGGTGCTATAACTACTGCATGTTATATCATTAACAAAATGCTCTCTTCTATTCTTCAACATAAAATTCCTTATTCCATATTGTTTCTTGATAAGTCATTGTACGACCTTCTTCTTCATGTTTTTTGTTGTGTTTGCTTTTGTTATGGGCAAAATTTGGACTCACATAATAGAAAAGCAAAAGCCCAACAGAGACTAAGAACCAGTTAAGGATAGCTTAGCTCGCTAAAATTACACCACTTCTCTAATCGTGAGGTCAGGATGTAAGTGAACCCTGAAGCCAGAGAAATAGCTTGCTAGAGCTCACCTTCCTAAGAGCAAAGCTTACTTTGCTAGAAGAAAGCCAGCAGTGAACTCAAGCCAAGTGTTTCAGCTTGTGAGATAGGCACATTGTCCAGCCAAAGGCTCAGTGAGATAGAACACTAGACAAACTTGCATCAGGTCTCAAATTCAGTAGACAAGAAGGGTTCACTCGTAGAAAGTAATCTATAAGAGCTTATTTGTAGGGTGTATATTGTCTTGTACGTTTAATGTTTTATGTAACTTATTTACTGCATGTAAAATTACAATTGTAACTTCCCACCTTCTATAAATAGGAGGAGGAGGATCCTTGTAGAATAGGTTGAAATTACTATATGAAAACTCTATAGAATTCACTTCAGATTAATAAAAGCTACTATGGACATAGGGACTAGTACCACCTGGTTTTAGCTAAACCACATTAAAAATATTACATTCTGTTGCTCTTTGTCTTCCTTCTCACCTTCACTATCTTCTTTATCTTCTATTTCATTAACCAGAGAGTAGTTTGGGGATAAAAGAATTACACTGGTTGACTGGAGTTTGGCCCAGAACCAAATTTCACTATCAAGATTTTGGCACTAAAAGGAGGGCCCATATACTTTCTGAATTACTTTTCTATTTAGCTACAATGGTGAGAGGAAGAATCACCAGAAGCTCAAGTACTCTGATTGTTCAACTGGCAGACATTCCCACTATTGAAGCTCATCATCAGCCTACTGCTACCCCTAAAACTGAAGAAGCATAAATGCCTCATCAGCCACTGCCAGCATTTGAGAGCATGGTGAGAGAGTTAGCTGAAATTGTTAGAGTGCTAGCACAAGCATGAGCACAAGCACAAGCCTAGGGTGCACAGAGGCAAGAGGAAATCATAATGCAACTATAGGGGTTGTGTGAAGAAACTCGAAAGGAGACTCACGAGACTCGCAATGGTCATCAATCTGAGGGCTGACAGCAAGCTGAAAGCTCTAGCTTGCAATCCAAAATGTGGGACCCGATAATAAAGGAAGTTCTCTAAAGGATGAAATAGTTAGAGGATTGCCCCTAGTCTCAAAATAATCAACCTCATCACGAGGAAAGCTCACCATTCTTTATGGAGATCGAAATACAGCCCATTCCATAGAAACTTAAAATGCCCGCGATTTTACTATTTGATGGAAACAGCAATCCATGTGACCATCTAGACACATTCAATGTCTAGATGGATCTTCAAACAACTAATCCTCTAGTCAAATGTCATGTCTTGTTGGCCATATTAGGAGGTATACCCTGAGCTTGGTTCAGAAGCCTCTCAACTAACAGTATCAATAGATGGGAAGAATGTCAAAAGAAATTTATTGATCAATACCGGGTATTGAAGAGGCAGCTCATGCCTCCTTGCCATCTCGTAATGATCTTTCAATGTAAGAGTGAATCATTGAGGGATTATATAGCCAAGTTCAGGCATGAAGCCAACTTCATAGAAAATCCCTTAGAGGATAGCATCTTAACGACAATCTCAGTGGGACTCTACAAGGATGGAAAGTTATACAAAAGTGTTTGCAAATCCCTGGCTCAAGATCTCACTAAATTCTATGAGTGAGCTACCAAACAAATAAGATAGGAAGAAAATTTGGCATGGAAGAGCCTAAGCATAAGGGTGAAGTGGTCACCACTCCTCAGAGCAAAAAGAGGAGTGAAGAGAATTAGAACAGTGGTCCTAGTGACTAGCCCTCAAAGAGGGTGAAGTGCGCATGACCCTAACGTTAAGGCTGCTTTGAAAGTTATAGCATTCTATCTGATTCACAAGATAGGATCTTTGTGGTAGAATGAGACATGGAAAACTTAGGGAAGCCTAAGCCCCTTTTGACTCTTAGCAAATTCAGGAGCAATAAAGATAAATTCTATACCTACCACAATGATGCTGGGCACAATACTTCAGGATGTTGGACACTGAAAGATGCTATAGAAGATCTCATCAAGAGAGGTCGGTTACAGGACTATGTGGTGAGGCCATCAGAGTAGCAAGCTCAACAGACTTAATGAACCACTGATTGGAAGTAAGAGCCATCCATTAGAACCATATTTGATCTTGTAATATCATGCTGAAGATAATGAAAGTATTCTAGATTCTTGTCTAATTGTCTCTAGTGAAATGCTGTCTAAAAAAGAAAAGCTATTCTATATTAATATCAAAATCTAGCACAGCCAAGACCTTGCTGAGGTGTGGAGGCACTATTGAACACTTAAAATCCAACAAAGAGCTATGAGCTTACTGAGGTGTGGAAGTATTATTAAACACTCAAAATCCAATGCAGCCAAGAGCTCGCTGAGGTGCGGAGGCACTAGTAAACACTCAGAATTCAGTAGAGCTATAAGCTTGTTAAGATGCAAAGACGTCAAAATAAACTTAGCTACTTGCCCATTAAGTAAGAAAGTTGCCATGGCATAAATAGTAAAATACAGCTCTCATGTAGCTAAATGGTCGCAGCTTGCATATGATCCCTCTTTCCAAACGTAGCTAGCATGGGACCTGCCTAAATATCATTTAGTGACTATAAGGGCACTTGGATGCCAAGATTTATTGACTGAATATGGCTAATTGGTCATCTAAATATCTTATTCAATTGAACTTTGCAAAAAAATGCATCATCATCCAAAAAGTGCAAAGCAACATTCAGGAGTAACGAAGAAAGCTTATTCATTAAAGGCCTCATTCAACGACGTAAAATTAAATCAGAAGATGGGAATTATAGAAATAAAAGCATAAAGCCTACAGTTATTGCTTCTATGAAGAAAAAGAGAGCTAGCGCCTGAGATACGAACTTCGATCAGTCAGAAAATTGACGAGCACAACTGCTCCTTAATTTTCTTCTTATATCCCTCCTCAGCTTGGAACTCCTTTCCTTAGGCACTCAATGGTACTATATGTCAGTTGATGTCACCTTCTTTGAATTATCCCCATTCTATTCTTCATTTTCCAAACTTCAACAAAACTCATTGAGAGAAGTCCTCCTTATTCATTATATTCCTCTTCCTTTTTATCCTCATGCTATTGTTCCTGAGTCTACTTTATCCTCTGTGCCACTGTAGGTATATCATCAGCAATCTCATACTCACATTGAAACTGACATCCCTTTTGTTTCTTCTGACTTTCCAGAGGTGCTTGCTAACTCATTTCCTACTCCAGTATCTCCCCTTGCTATGGACCTAGCTCCTAAGGACCAATTTCCTATTGCCATTAGAAAAGGTACTCATTCTACTCATAATCCTCATCTTATTTATAATTTTCTCAATTATCTTTGTTTGTCTTCACCCTATTATGCGTTTATCTCTTCTATGTCTATTGATTTTATTCCTAAAACTACTAGAGAGGCCCTTTTAGATCTAGGGTGGTGTCAGGTTATGGTAGAAGAAATGATTGCTCTGCATGCTAATGATACTTAGGATTTGGTTCCTCTACCTCCAAGAAAATTGCTTGTTAATTATCATTGGATTTACACGATGAAAGTAAGTCCTGATGGTCAAGTTGATCAACTTAAGGTAGGGCTGGTTGCTAGGGTTATACCCAAGTTTATGGATAAGATTACTGTGATACTTTTTCCTTTATTTTAAAGATGTCCTTTGTTCATTTATTTATTTCTATGGTTGCCATGTGTTCTTGCCCTTTGTACCAATTGGACATTAAAAATGCATTTCTTCATGATGAACATCAAGAGGAAATTCATATGGAATAACCACCTGGTTTTGTTATTCAGAGGAATTTTGGTTCTAATCTAGTTTGTAAACTTTGTCACTCTCTCTACAATTTAAAGCAGTCCTTTCATGCTTGGTTTGAACGATTTAGTATTGTTATTCAAGAATTAGACATGGTTGGATGTGAATCTGATCACATTGTTTTCTACAAGCATAATTCACAAGGATAATGTCTTTATCTAGTTGTTTATGTTGATGACATTATTATAACTGGAAATGATCAAAATGGCATTGATCAGTTAAAGAAATATTTATTCAAACACTTCCAGACCAAAGACTTGGGTTTGCTCAAATATTTTCTTGGTATCGAGGTTACATAGTCCAATTCTAGTATTGTTATCTGTCAGCGAAAGTATACTTTAGATATCCTTGAAGAATTTGGTATGTTGGATTTCAAACCAACATACTATCCTATGGATCCTAATACCAAACTGCTTCTATGACAGGGGGAGTCTCTTTCTAATCTTGAAAGATATTAGAGACTAATGGGTAAGTTGAATTATCTTACCATTACTTAGCCAAACATTTACTTCGTTGTCTTTATTGTTAGCCAATTTCTTTAGTCTCCATGTGATAGTCATTAGGATGTGGTCACTCAAATTCTATGGTATATTAAGGGGTCAACTAGCCAAGGATTGTTATATAAGAATAAAGGTCACACACAAGTGGTTAGTCATTCATATGCTAACTAGGTTAGGTCCCTTCTGATAGATGGCCTACTTTAGGATATTATGTTCTTATTAGAGATAATCTTGTCTCTTGGAAAAGTAAGAAGCAGGAGGTTTTGGCTAGGTCAAGTGTTGAGGTGGAATATTGTGCTATTGCTTTGGTAACATGTGAGTTTATGTGGACTAAGCAACTAATTCAAGAGTTGAAGTTTAAAGAAATTTCTTAGATGAAGTTATTATATGATAATTAAGCTACTCTTCATATTGCCTCCCACATAATTTTTCATGAGAGGACCAAACAAATAGAAATTGACTATTATTTTATTCGAGAGAAGATGCTATCTAGTTGTATTGTCACTAGCCATGTTAACTCTAATGACCAGCTAACTGATATTCGTACTAAATCTCTTAGAAGTCCTCACATGGAATTTATTTGTAACAAGTTTGGTGCATATAATTTATATGCTCTATCTTGAGGGGGAGTGTTAGATTATGTAAATATGTATTATATCATACTTAGGTTATCTTATGTAAAAAGTCTAACCTAGTTAGTTCAAGGTCCAGTTAAGATAGGGCCTATCGAGTGTGTGTATGTGCATGTATATATATATACTCCTATTCATAATTAATTAACTAGAAAATTTTTTTCCTATACTTTTATCTCTCTCTCTTTCTCTACACTTATTATGTCACAATGAATAATTGGAGTAGGAACAAACACAATGCATGTGTAACATAGCACTAGCCACTATTTTAACAACATTTATCAATGTGTTGGAAACTTTTAAATTTGATTGTGTATCACCATTTACTAGAAATTCTTATGAATCAATAAAGATGATTATGAATGATCTGAGAATAAAATCATATAACTTTGCAATGTTCCAATGTCTAATTTCAATCAAGACTTAGAACTTTTCCCCTTCAAAGCTTTTGGTTTACTCATTTCATCATCTAATATCCGAGTCAAGCTTTTTTGCAACAATAACTTAATGTTTACTAAATTAGCTTTATAAATAAACTCTTGTATGCACTCTAACCCACGAGATAATTTTTTTTTTAGAATTTTATATGACTTCAATGATATTTTGATAATTGATATTTTATTTTCATGATATCATGGCCCCACTTAAAAAATACGTCTTGATTTGTCCTTCTTTGACTCTATTCATTGTTTTTTCTTCAATCTCTACAAGTAAATTACAAAAGTTGAGCAAGTTCTTTAAAATTAGAGATATTTTTCAAGCTAATTATAAGAAAAAAAATTAACTTTAAAATAGAAGAATTTGGATCCTTTAAAGTGTAGGAGACATTTTTAAAAAGTAAAATGGATCATTATAGTTGTTGATGAGAAAATTATGAAATGAATAATTATAAATTTAAAAATTATCTTTTCAATTATCTATCATTTATTAATCTATAAGGCATTGATTTTTGTTACCAACTATTATAGTTATCCACGTTACTTTCTATGATCTGCATTCAATTCGAAGGCGGATGACTTCACGTTGAGTTGTAACTGTTTGCCTAATAGGCAACAACTTGTGAATAAACTTTCCAATCATAGACTTAGTTGCTAATAACCATAACGCTATAGAGAAAGATGCATTGGGCACGACTAACGACCAAGTTCTACAGTAGGTCTGCTTGCTTTGTCTGTTTTTGTATTATTAGATCAGTTTCTCACTTTTCTGTGGGCTATTTCTTTGGCACACTTTAGGAAAAAGCATGCTTTGCTTTAGGGTAGAAATAGAAAGTGACATTCTTTAAAAAACATTATCTCATAGACTCGGCTAGCCCAGTTGAATGACTTGAAATAGAGGAAATGTAATTTCATGTATCTCTTTCTCTTTTTTTGGTGGGTCTTGAAACTGTAATTATACTCCGACATAAAGACCTAACAACCAATTATATATCAAAACTTTTGCCCTACTTTTTTTTTATATAAGAAGATATTTTGATATTTTTTACATCATACTTACAATATTCACACAAAGATTAATTAAGGTCATTAAAAAGCTTTATAGGTGAGTCTTGCAAATTTCAAAATAATTTAAATTTCTTTAATTTATTATGTAGAAGTATTGCAGGAGAAAAATTTAGTGTATAATTAGCATTTCTTTTTTCCCCCTTTTTTCTAATTATGCATAGTCTCATTAGCCATTATTATGTGCCACTGCCAAAAGGATATGTTCCCACACAAAATGTGGAAATTAGGACTAGTGAAGACTCTGTCAAGCACTTTCTCCTTGCTATTATTACAAATAAGGACAATTCTTTCATGCACACTCTCCTTCTTTTTGTGGTTTTTAGGAATTTTTTTAATTTTGCACATTTTTTTATAAATGGTTGTAATTTTGTACATAACTAGTACACAACAAATAACAATATCAATTATTTTGAAAATTTGTAACTTGATATAAAAAATAATAAATTTTTGTGAAAGCATTATAAAAAAATATAATTTTTTATATTAATTGTAAGTTTTTGAGCATACTTTTTTTTTCTATCTTTGCAAAAGCAATATTGCAAAAATCTATGAAATTTTTTTGTATTAATTACAAGTTTTGTATAATTCTTCTTTTAAGAAGCACAACCCTTTAAATAAATAGGTGAATTAACATTTTCATTCAATCATCATTATCAAAAGAAAGATTTTACCTAAACTAAGAGACAACAAAAGTATAGTCTTCACTGTTAGACATCAGTGTTGATGGTGGAATTTGGTTCTAGGCCAAACTCTAACCAATGGTGATAGGTTCTTGAACCCCTGAATTGTTTCATGGTGGATCAAATGAGAGAAGAAGACAATGGAGAGGAAGGGGAGCAATGGTGGACAATGGCAGGTAGTGTTTTTAACGTACGGCTAAATCTGGGTGGCATCGGACCCTACGTCCATGGTGAAGTTTTTATTAAATTGAAAAGAAGTTTACAAAGCTTTGGCTTGTTTTTCTTCAGCCTTTTTTCCTTTTTCCTCCTTTCTAACAGCGATCTCTTATATATAGAGGAAAAAGGTTACATGCAATGATTACAAGCTATAATTCTGTTATATCAAGAAATAAATGTAAAAGACAAAAGAACTCCTGCTACTTTCTATGGGGTGGGCCCCTTTGGTCAGCTAGAATACAGGCTTGATGCAGGCCTGTCTGGAACTCCTTCTCCTAGAGCTGTTGGACTCAAGAAATGCTTTGCTTTCATCTACTGAGATCCCTGGCACGATATAGTTGCTGTTCTGTGAACAACGAGGTCGAGCTTAGGGCTTGCGGAGCAAGCTTGAGCTTTATACAAGCTGGGACTTAGTGAGTTGGGACTTCGTGCTCTCATCCATAGTGAGCTGAACATCCTTCGGACTTAACTTCTGCTAAGCCTTTGGCCTACTTGGGCAAGACCAATTTTTAAAATTAACATAAGCCCCCAACTCTTAATTCACTTCGTGGACTGGGAGTTGTAACTTTTGCTATTTTTGTCAAAGTCCTTTATTTTGCCATGTTATTTTGAGCTTTCAATCTTTCACTTCATCTGACTTTGGCCATACTTCTTTTTATGACCTTGCCTTCTAGCTGTTGGCGTGGTAATCTAGTTTTCTCAGAATCGTTCAATCAAACATGATATTTTGTTTGTTGGGTCACCCATTGAACCTGAATTAGTTTATAAAGCCTAAGAAGCTCTTCTTACTTCTTCATGATTAGATGGATATATCAGCCAAGCCTCTAAATATCTAGTGAAGTGCTAAGGCGTGTATGGCCTATTACATGGGGCTTCGAGGCATGGATAGCCTATTGCACATGGTTCTTATGCGTAGATCTTTATGCTAGCCACGGGGGAGATCTTGTGTAGATCTTGGATTATATCTTCACAGCTTTGCCATGATTTCTAGCCTTGCCAGCTAGACTCTTGGTGCCTTTTTGAATTACACTGGGTTTAGTCCAGGAGGAACCACTGGCTTATGAGGGATATAAGCAGGAGCAGTCAGGCTCGCTGGTCTTCTTACTGGTGGGAGTTCGTCTCCTAATAGTTGGCTTTTTATTTTTAGCTTTAGCTTTAGGCTCTTTTGGCTTTTGTTTCTATATTTCCCTCCTCTGATGTAATTGTACCTTGTTGAATAAGGCCTTGTTAATGTATGAGCTTTTCTATATAGCTCTTGGATGTTGTATTAGATGCTTTCATCCACTTCTTATGATGATGTACATTGTCACAAATCAATAAAATGCTTGTTTGGCTAATCAGCCATAACTTCTTGTGTGAACTTCAACATATGGTTGCCTTGATTAATGATAAGTAGAATTCAACTAGGTCGCATACAAGCTATGCCTGGAAAGATCTCACTAAAGAATTGCAAGCACTTGTTCGCATGAGAGCTACAATGAGTTTATAGCATCCTTTTACACCTGTGTGACCTTTTTGAGTGTTCTATAGTGTCTCTATACATCAATGAGATGATATCTCTTCGTTGGGTGAGATTGCATATTAGTCAAATTTGTACCATAGTAATCTCATTGCTCAGTGGAACAACAATCTCATTGCTCAGTCTTGTAGCAATCTTGTTACTTAGTGAGGTAGCAATGTCGTTGCTCAGTCCCATAACAATCTTGTTACTCAGCGAGATAGCAATCTTATTGCTCAACCTCATAGCAATCTTGTTACTCAGTGAGACAACAATCTTGTTGCTCAGTCCCATAGCAATCTTATTGCTTAATGGTCATCGTAAAATCAATCCTTGCCAGTAATCACATTGCTCAATCTCATGACAATCTTGTTGCTTATAGGAATAGTAATCTTGTTGCTCAATCTCGCAGCAATCTTATTGCTCAACCTTACAGCAATCTTGTTGCTTGGTGAGACGGTAATCTTGTTACTTAGGATGGGAATTATACTCTTTTACTCTTGATTTATTGGATGTGGCTCACTTTGGATGTATCGACGAGGTAGGCTTTGTGCCATCTCATCCCTGAATGTATCTGTATGATGGCCAGGTGGAAGCTCATCACTAGTTTGATAACATTTTTGGACTTCGACCAATCGGTCACAAATAATATTGAATCAATGTAGAGTAGCTCTTTTTTCATACAGTGTTCCACTAGATAATCCACACAAAGATTTCAAGATTGCCATGAATCTTAAGAAAATAATACAGGATTAGAATATGGTTCTAATATAGGGCTCCAACTCTCGATCAGTAGTTCGCTGAGTCTGTTATGCTTGTCATTTTGATAGCCTCACCACATAATCTTGTAATCGGCCTCTTCTCATGAGGTCTTCTATGGCATCTCTCAGTGCCTAATATTCCAAGGTGATGTATCCAGCCTCATTGTGATAAGTGCAAAATTTGCTTGGGTCTCTAGACCTAGTGAAAGCTCTTATAGGTTTGGGCCTCCCAAAATCTTCCTTATGCCTCTTCATAGCAAAAATCCTATCCTACATGTCTGACAAGATATTGTAGCTTTCGAAACAACCTCTAGGTTGGGGTCACTGAGGCTTTGCCTTCTTCGTAAGCTGAGGACTGGGGTCATGATTGTGACTCTCATCGCTCCTCTTTTTGCTCATGGTGGGACCACTAGCATCTACCTTCTACTTGGGCTCTTCCATACTAAAGGTTTCCTCCCATCTTATTTGTTTGGTAGCTCACTCATAGAATTTGGTGAGATCTCAAGTTGGGGACTTGTAAAGGCTTTTGTATAGTTTCCCATCCTTTTGGAGCCCTACTGAGATTGTTGTTAAGATACTTTCTTCCAAAGGATTTTCTGCAGAGTTGGCTTCATGCCTAAATCTAGTTATGTAATCTTTCAATGATTCACCCTTGCATTGAAAGATCATTGCAAGATGGTAGAGAGGTGTGAGCTACCTTTTCAATGTCTGATATTAGTCGATGAATCTATTTTGGCAATCTTCCCAGCTATTGATGCTACAAGCCGGAAGGCTTCTGAACCACGCCCGTGGCATACCTCCCAACATGGCTAGAAAGATGTGACATTTGACTAAGTGGTTGACTATTTGTAGATCCATTTGGACATCGAATGTGTCTAGATGGTCGCACAGGTCACTGTTTCCATCGTATAGTGGGATCATGGGCACTTTAGGTTTCTGTGGAAAGGGCTGCATTTCGATCTCCACAAAGAATGGTGAGCTTTCCTCATAGTGAGGTTAATTATTCTGAGATTAGGGGCGTTCCTTTAGCTGTTTCAACCTTTGGAGGACTTGCTTCATTATTGGATCCTGAGCTTTGGGTAGAGGGCTAGAACTCTCAGCGTGTTGCAAGCCCCCAGACCACTGGTCGTAGTGGTTCTCACAAATTTCTTTCTGAGCTTCTTCATGCAACTGTTGGAGTTGTGTTATGATTTCCTCTTGCCTTTATACATCCTGGGCTTGTGCTTGTGCTAGCACTTTGATAGTTTCAACCAACTCTCTTACTATGTCCTCAAGAGGTGGCTGAGGGGTTATTGGTTAAACAGCTAAAGTACTGGAACTCCTGGTAACCCTTCCTCTCATCATCGTGGTTAGATAGAAGGATGATTCAAAAATACACAGGCCCTCCTTCTAGCACCAAAAATGTTAATGATGAAATTTAGTTCTGGGCTAAACTCTAACCCATGGTGATCGGTTCTTTAACCCTCGAATTGTTTCTCGGTGGATTGAATGAGAGAAGAAGACGATGGAGAGGAAGGGGAGCAATGACGGACAATGGAAGGTAGTGTTCTTAACGGGGTTTGGCTAAATCCAGGTGACATCAAACCCTATGTCCACGATGAAGTTTTTATTAAATTGAAAAGAAGTTTACAGAGCTTTGGCTTATTTTTCTTCAACCTTTTTTCCTTTTTGCTCCTTTCTAATAGTGATCTCCTATATATAGAGGAAGAAAGGTTACATGCAATGATTACAAGTTACAATTCTGTTACATCAAGAAATAAATGTAAAAGATAGATGTTACAAGTTATAATTCTGTTACATCAAGTTATTGCTATTGACCAAAGGGGTGGGCCCCTTTGGTTGGCTAGAATACAGGCTTGATGCAGGCCTATCTGGAACTCTTTCTCACGGAGCTATTGGAACCAGAAAATCCTTTGCTTTCACAAACTGAGATCCCAAGCACGGGATAGCTACTGTTCTTTGAACAGTGAGGTTAGGCTTGGGGTTGGCAAGGTGAGCTCGAGCTTTATGTGAGCCGGGACTTGGCGAGCTAGGACCTCGTGCTTTCATCCTCAGCGAGCTAAACATCCTTCGGACTTAACTTTTGCCAAGCCTTTGGCTCGCTTGGGCGAGACTGATTTTTGCCCATAACAATTAGCTAATTTTTTACTATCATTTTCGTGGGAAAACCATGTTCCTATGGTTTTTCTTGTGGTTTAAAAATCATAGAAAATGAGGTGTGCCTAAATTTTCTCATGATAATTGTGGTTTTAGATTTTTTTTTTAAATTTTCTCATGGTACTAGTTGTTGAAATGTGTAAAAAAAAAGTTTAATGTCATAGGAAACTATCGTATTGTTTTCCCTTGACATAAACTATGAGAAAGTGCACATATATATAAATATATATTATTTTATATTATTATATTAGGAATTAATTAAATATAATAAAAATAAATATTGAAATTGATTAAAATAAACATGATAACATTGAAATAAATTAAATTTATTTTCATAAATATTATTGAAATATGCTTCAAATTATTACAAAATGGAAAAAAAATAATACAAAATCAAGGATTATCCAAATCCTAGTGCAAAATCAGTGGAATGCAAGATCAAGGTGTCAAAGATGGTCTTGATCTTCTACTCGCTTCACTTATCTTCCCTCTAAAGGTCACAATCTTGTAGTCATGGGATGATAGCTCTTATTTGAAGGCTGCTTCCTTGTGAGTAATCTCATCATTCAGAATCGTGACTTGACGCTTTATCTCCTCCTTGTTAAAGACCCCTGAGGAAAGGAAAGCATTGCACGTTAAGTGCCTAGTGCCAATAGAGGGGGCATCTACACCAAGGCCATAGATTCTATCCTAATTTAACCTACCTACCATTTAAAGCCAAGCTGCCATCGTTTCAATGTTGGGAGTGAATTATAAAGCATTGAGATGGTGGGTACAATAGGTTGGGTGCACCATAGATTCTATCTCAATTTGAACTGCCTACCATTTGAAGCTATGTCGCCTCCTCAACCTTGAGAGTGAATTGTGAAGCATTGGAGATAATGGCTGCAGCAAACTAGGTCAACAAAATCTTTATAGCCTTTTGAGTGGCTATAGTATGCAAAATATAAAAATTAAAAAGTTAAATGTGTCATAATAATTTGTTAACTTAAAAATGTATAAATAAATTTGTAAACACTTACATAGATCCTTTCCCATTGTTTATTCACCCACATGTTGTCCTTTTTGTGGTGGGTGTATTTAAACATGTCGAGGATGATGGGTAACCTCCCTAATAACTTCTTTTGCATTTCAAAATATTAGTATTAATAAATATGATTGTGCTTTCAAATTGGATAAGTGCGTCAATGTAGGCGATGGTAAGATACTTGGTATGAAAAGCCATGACTGTCATATTTTCATGGAAAGATTGCTTCCTATTCCTTTTTTGGGCTCCCAGATCCTATTGGAAAACCTTAAGTAAGTTGAGTCAATTCTTTAGGGAATTGTGCTTAATGATCCTACTAGAAAAGGAATTGCTTCTAATGGAATAAAATGTTCTCATGATAATATGTAATCTTGAATGGATCTTCCCATCAGGTCCTTTTGACTTAATGAAGCATTTTCCCATTCATTTGCTATTCAAAGCAAAGGTAGGTGGTCTTGTGCAAAATCAATGGATGTATCCATTTGAAAGATTTCTTAACAAGTTGGAGAAGAAAGTCAGCAATAGAGCTAGACTCAAAGGAAGTATATGTGAAGCCTATTTTATAGAGGAGATAGCTCAATTTTGTTAATATTATTTCAGCCCTAATGTGCAATGGCAAAGCACAAGAGTTAGTAACTAGGGTAGTGATGCAAATATGGAGCTTGCTCTTTCCATCTTCAATCATCTAGGATGCTTTATTAGGTTTTGCCAAGAGTGATATTTGGATGATGAAGAATTGAAATTAGTACATGTGCTTTTAAAGAGTGAATATTTATGTAGCTATCTTAATAAATTACTCCATATCTTTAACTTTGATTTCATCAAATTCAGAATACTAATTTCCTAAATTGTTATTCCTCGTGGTATTTTTGTTTATTGGTTCAAAACTGTGTATTCAAATATGCAAGATGAAGACATTGAAGCAATGATCAATGCTCAATTCACTTCTTGGTTTCATTTTTTGTAATATAACCAATAATTACTTTCACTATGTGACATTGTTTACAACTATATGATGAAATTTTGATACGAAATTATGTTACTCTCAGGTTCACAATCCCTCAAATAGTGTGGTCAATATCTGTTGGATTTAGCTTAGGGTCCTATAAGGGCGGCCAAAACATTTCCTATGTATTTTTTTTCAACGAATATAAGTTTCACACACACCAATGGAATCAAGGAAAAAAATAATTAATAGTGGAGTATACGTTACATGGAATGTCATAACAAGGGAAGATGACTTCTATGACATTCTTAAAGAGACTGTACCACTTGAATATCTAGGATTGTCGATCAAAAGGGTGGTACTTTTCCATGCTGAGTGGTTTGATCCTATGTTAGGCCATGGTATTAGAGTGCAACCCCCAATATGGCATAGTTGAAATCAAACATACAAGACAATATGCCAAGCATAATCCCTTCATCATTGCATAACAAGTTGCACAAGTGTATTATGTACCATACCCATGAATAAAGATAGATAAGCAAGGTAGGTGGGTTGTTATAGAGACCAAGCCTTGCGAAATGGTCAAAGATAAGTACATAGAAGAATATTCTTACTAGGATGATCATATGTCATATGCACCTTAGTTAATTCTAACAGATAATTTAATTGTTGGTTACATGATGAAGATAGTGGATATGAGGAGGCAGATGGGCTAATAAATGTAGAATAAGAGGGTGATGTTGATGATGACAAAGATAAAGCAAAAAAAGATGATGATAAGGAGGAGAAGGATTTAGACAAATGATACTACCATTCAATATGTGACATGTTAATTATCTACATATATGGTGCTAAATTACTTTATTCATATTTCAATATATATGATTATTTTCTAATCATGTCATGTGTGAATATTTGTAGATGATAGGCTGCAGGAGTACTAGATGAAGAGGTAGAGGACAATGGTATAGGGACAAGGTTCTCCCATGATTCCCCGGTAGCAATTCACCGACAATTGCTAGCTAGAGCCCTTTGGCTATTATTCCTTTTAGCTACACTTTTATGCCTACATCATGACCTACTTCTAGGTAGATAGAGCCATCTACATAGGTGTCAACATAGATACAGTTGCAGTAGTAGCAAAACCCATCCCCAAAGACACAGGTGAATCCATCATAGATTATGCCTCCATCTTTAGGAAAGCCATTTTCCTCAAAATAGCTTCCATTCCCTGCATGTCACACTCTGATTCTTGACACGTGACTAACATAAAGGTTACCTAAGGGAGACTCTCTACAAGCCTAACCTATGCCGTAAAAGCCATGATGCTACACACTTCCTATATGGAGAGTAATTAAACAATTGAAAACTATGCAGGACAAGAAGCTAAATTAAAAATAATACTGACACATTTATCAAAATGATATATTATATTTCTAACAAAAATTTGGTAGTCTCTCCTATTTTTCGGACCTTGAGTACTAGGCCAATACAACAACTAAGGGCTACAAGCCTTACTTAAGACCTATACACTTAACATAATTCAACACAAGCCTATATAGCAAATGTACACAATTTACTAGGCAACAATCATGTATATATAGGGGACAACTTAAGCTAACCAACTGCTAAGACATCACCAACAATATGTATCCATGCTTCGCAAAAGAAGCCTACCTAGTCAAGGAGTAGGCTCAGGTCCAAATGGGTGAGGATGAGTAGAGGAGTGGCCTCAAACTCTGAAAATATTTTTAAAAAAATTGAGTTTCTTAGAAACCCGATGAATGAATAATTCTCTAGGAAAACAAATGGTTAGTTCCAAATCATATTCAAACATAATCCAATGTAAACACATACATATACACATATAACAACTTATGAAACACCTCACAAATCAAATTTTCAATTATAAATCATTAAACCCAAGATTCATAACTCAACAAAGACAAGAATACTCTAAATACCTTAAGGAAGCCAAATTCGATAGATATATGAAATAAGAAGCAAAACCAAAGTATGTAATTTTGAAACTGCTCATTATAATAAAAGATGAAAAAAAAATGTCTAAAATCTTTATTGTTTTCTATTCAGTCGAATATCATGAAACTTTAAGATTTCCATATAAGGTCAGAATCCAATGGCAAATTCTTAAAGGTAACTTTGCCTAACAGAAATCAATTATCATCATTCACCTTATTCTTCCAATAGATGTTCTCCCATTATCCCTCTACTATATTCAATTCTATTTACAAGTACACTTGAGGATTTTCTAAAGAAATTCTTCAAGGATCCTATTTACAATTTTACACTAAAATCCAATAATTATGCTATGTTGATAAATTGTATTGTCATGACCTAAAACCCCTGGTTATGACTGGTGTGAATATTACTTCTTTATCAAATATTCACCAACCTTTATTGTTTATACCTGTTATCATTATCTTAGGTTTCTCTTAGAATTATCTCATCATAATATAGGGACTACTAGATTATGGCAAACTTAACCAAGCAAAGATACTCATGAAGAAATATATACTTATATTATTTAATTTTTACTGGTACTGCCCTACAAGCCAAATACCAGTCTTGCCAAATTGTGTGTATGTTTCAACATTTACTATAAAATAACTTCTAACAATCCTTTTGTTCTAGGCCCTACTTTTGCTTCCTAAACTACCAAATGCACTTTTCAAAAATAGGGCATCCAAAAGAAGTTACACTAACCTATGTCTTACCATATTATCAAAACATAAGTTACTATAACTAAGCCTTGCAGTCCTTTCTATTTATATGTTGTCAAAATAGATAGCAAAAGGTTTTTCTCTTGATGGTTGACTTTCAAGGATCGAACCATCTAAGGGCCATCATTAATAATACATTTGGTGGTTCTAGTGGAATTATTTCAACATCATGCAAAACTTTACATCCTAATAGATTCAAGATGATGGTGTAATGGATGGTTATTTGGTAGCTTCCTAGAAGACTCGAGACCATGGTGATGTATGTGTTAGCTATAATTTTTATTATATTATTATCCATCTTACTTTTCAAAAATGGGATTTACAATATCCTGAGAATAAAAAAAAAAAACAGTCCATAGAAGAACAAGTCTAAGGCTTAGTGAATAAAACGTACCAAACTTACGAACTCACCAAGTAATAAGCATGTATAATACGAGCATTCATACCTCATCTATTTGGCAATTTCTCAAATAAACCTTCATGAGCAACTATTAATCATTAGTGATACATATATGCAGAAATTCACATTATGTTACCTTTGAACATTGTGTCAAGTTAGGCTCTCATAGCCACCAGCCATCATTTTGGCTCACTATATATTTCGATCACATAACAATGTATTGCAACATTTCATAAGATAACAAGTAATTCAAATAATTAATAACAAAAAATGTAGATCTCTAGTTACTTTGATCTAATTTTATCGTGCATAAATCCAGTCTTATCACTCCAATCCATCCCTATCCCACTCATCAATTAAAATGCATAGATTGAAGATTTGGTTCATTATTTGCCATCACACCTCATCAATATCACATGATCACATTTTAGTGTCATTCATGATGTCACACACACCATTTCATATCTCATAAATGCTATCATACTTTACATAACCAAGGTATTCATAATAAATGTACTATGACATTTACATTCATATGCAAAGGCGTACCATACTTTCTCATTTATCAATTTTTCTCATAGGATTTATTTATTGATACACAAGGTTCAATTAAGACTAAACTAAGTAAAATCCAATATAAATTCAGGACGTGTGAAACCAAGCTAAGAAATGCAAAAATTTCCTGAATTGCGATCAGGATCATAATCAGAATTGTTGAAGTTCGAATAGAATCGCGATCAAAATAAAAAAATTCAAATGGGAAAGATTTGATTCAACTCAAAAGAATTTAGTTAAATATGTGAGCCTGCTCGCCAAAATGTGTAAACATTTAGGAACTCTAGTTTCAAACACAACCAAAATCATGAGTAGAATTGAGAAAAAAGAGTAAGGAAGGTTGATATGAATCATTGTGAATCTAGTTCAAATCTCGATTTGAATCATAAGAAGAAAACTAA
The DNA here is from genome assembly GCA_026873985.1 of Saraca asoca. Lineage (NCBI taxonomy): Eukaryota > Viridiplantae > Streptophyta > Magnoliopsida > Fabales > Fabaceae > Saraca > Saraca asoca. The sequence continues at coordinate 20,159 of JANHAO010002278.1, forward strand.
TCGATTTTTAGCTCAAAAGTTGCAATTCAAATTGCATGAGTAGAAATTGCAGGCAATAGCAGAAAATTAGAGGTAGACAATTTTTGATTCAATTAGACATCATAGGGTTTTATCTCCACATGTTTTAATGGCTCAAGCATAGATAAAACCTAACTATTTCAATAACAAACTAATCAGTTTACTAACCAATCATTTCAATCATAAGTGATGCCTCACAATCACAAAACCCATTTTCATTAGCTATAATCATTTATTCAACAAATCACAAGCAAGAAACATATGTTAATTCACAAGAATGATAAAAGATGTTCACCTTGACAATTGGAAACACAAATGTGCAGCTAATCACACCAAATTTGCATACTCTTCAAGAACACAAAAGAAGAGTTTATTAGCTTTCAAACTTTTCCAAGGATTTCTCCCTTCTACAAAGCTTATATATTTAGATTATGATTTAATTTAATAGAAACCAGCTATATTTAACATATTCATGCTCCAAAACACTAAAAAAAAATAAATTTAATTTATGGGTTGAATAGTGACATAAATAGTGGCAAAATTTTTTCAAAATTCATATATGGAGTTTCATCCAATGAATTAGCATGATTATGATATTAAAAGGAAGAGGAAGAAGAGAAGATTCAATAGTAAAAATTTGAGAAAATAAAGAAGAGTTAATGAGCTTACTTCTAGAAAGAGAGTAAAGGTATTGAGAGAATATGGAAACTTGGAAGAGAAGATAATGAATTCTGCATGACTTCTTTAGGCTGAAGTCAAGAAAAAGAAAGATGGAAGCCAACTTAATAAAGGGCAAAATGGGAAAAAAAGTTAGCTTTCCAAAAACTACAAGTTGACCATTTTCTCTTTTTAGTAATTTTGCTATTTCTTCTATTTTGAACTCAAATTTAAGATACTTGCCAATCTCCAATTGTTACAAAATTTTAATATAAATTAGCTAAATTAAATACCTTTCCAATGACTTTAATTTTGTATTCATCCAATATTCGTAACCCTAGTTTTGATATTTTCAATATTTTATGAAAATTAATTCTCAAAAATATGAATTTTTGTCCTTTGAACATTTATAATAATAACTTGATCCCTACAATATTTCCAAAATTTTATATAGTTTATTTCTACTATATCTGAGTCTTTTGTAACTTCAGATCTATAATTTTGAATTCTTCCAAATTTTTTATTTTCCCTATTTTATTAGCAAAATTGATTCTAGAAAATTTGAAGTATTATAATTCTACCCCCTTAAAAAGAATTTGTCCTCAAATTCGAAATACCATCAATAAGTGGACCAAATCAACTAATGATTCTTATATGCATCCCTTGCCAAATAATTATGGATATTGCTTTCATGTTTCAGTTTCAATTCCCATGTGGCTTCTCATTCATGGTGTCGTTCCCATAATTCTTTGATCATAGGAACTTCTTTTGACCTTATTTTTCAAATTTCTTGGTTGAGGATAGTTGTCGGTTGTTCCGCATATGTTAGTTTGGTATCCAATTAAATTGATTCTTCTCTAACAACATGAGAATCATCTGGGACATACTTTTTGAACATAGAGACATGAAACACTAGGTGAATTCCTTAAATCTCATTTGGCAACTCCAATTGATATGCCATTACTCCCACACGTTTGATAATTCTGAATGGTCCCACATATTATGGTGCTAACTTTCCCTTTTCACTAAATTACATAATTCCTTTCATAGGGGATACTTTGAGAAACACTCGATCATCAATCTTAAATTCAAGGTATCTCCTATTATTTATGTACAAATTTTGTCTGTCTTGAGCTGCTTTTTTTTTTATCATGGATCAATTGTATCTTTTCAACTGCATTTGCTACAAGATCTAACCCTAATAACTTTGCCTCCCCGGGCTCAAACTAACCTACTGGAGATCTACATCTTCTCCCATATAATACCTCAAATGGTGCCATTTGAATACTTGATTGGTAACTATTGTTGTAAATAAATTCAATAAGTGGCAAGTACCATTCCTAGTTTCTCTCAAATTCGATTACACATGCTTGAAGCATATCTTCCAAAATCTAGATTGTTTGCTTCAATTAACCATCAGTCTATGGATGAAAGATAGTGTTGAACCATAGTTTGATTACCTAATGTTCGTTGAAATGATCACCAGAAGTAAGAAGTAAATAGGGAACTGTGATCAAAATAATTGTCAATAACATACCATGTAAAGGAATTATTCGATCGAGGTATAATTATGCATATTAAGTAGTTGAATAAGTCATCTTAATAGGTAAGAAATGAGCTAATTTAGTCAAGCAATCAATAATAACCAAATCAAATCATAACCCTTCAATGATCTTGGAAATTAAACTAAGAAATTCATTGTAATACTTTCCCATTTCCACTCTGGAATCTTAATGGATTGGTGCAGTCCTATCTGTCACTAATGTTGTACCTTCACTTGCTAACATGTAAGACATTTTGTTACATATTCCAGCACATCACATTTCATGCCTTCCCACAAGAACACATCTTTTAAATTAGGATACATTTTAGTTACACTAGGGTGTATCGTGTATGACAAGTTATGAGCCTGACTCAACAAATATCCATGAATACTTGAAGTGACCCACAATTGTCCTTTTTTCTCTAGCACTCCAGTCTCGTCAACTACAATATTTAAGTTTGAATCATTTTCCCCTCTTTGTTTAAGAAACTAGTATTATGGATCATTTTTTTTGAGATTCTTTAATTTGATCTATCATCACTAACTACACTGTGATACGCACTAAAATTGAGGTCTAGTCCCGAACTTCTAATTGCAAACCAAGCCTTTCAAATTATGAGTAGGAATACATCAACTTTTCCTTCTAAGGATGGAAATAAGCCAAACTACTTGCCAACATATGACTCAATGCATCTACCACCATATTTACCTTGCCAAGATGATACAATATCAAAAAATCATATTTTTTAACTAACTCCATCCTTCGTCATTGTTAAAGGTTAAGATCTTTCTATTCAAAAATGCATTTTAGACTTTTGTGATATGCATAAATCTCATATGTTTCTCCATATAGGTAGTGCCTCCATATCTTTAAAGCAAAAAAGACTACTGCCATTTCCAAATCATGAGTAGGGTAATTTTGTCCATGCTTTTTGAATTGCCTTGACACATATGTGATTACTCTTCCATCCTACATCAGTAGGCACCCTAATCTAATTCAAGAAGCATCACAGTACATAGCATAGCCACCACATTTAAAGGGCAATGCTAACACTAGAGCTATTGTTAGACTGTTCTTTAATTCTTGGAAATTTTCTTCACATGCAGGAGTCCATTCGAACTTCACTCCCTTCTAAGTCTATGTGGTCAATGACATAGATCTTTGAAAAATCTTTAACAAATTTTTGGTAATATCTAGCTAAACCAAGAAAACTACAAATTTCAGTAACCATTATGGGTGCAAGCCAACTCTCTACAACTTCTATTTTTTAGGGGTTAACTCACACTCCCTCTTATGACACCACATGTCCAAAAAACTTAACAATAGTTACCTAAAATTCACATTTGGGAATTTCACATAGAGTTTATGCTCTTGTAGAGTTTGCAATACTATTTACAGATGTTGTTTATGCTATTCCTCACTTTTAGAGTAGACAATGATTTCATCAATAAATGCAATTATAAACTTATCCAAAAATGGTTTAAAAACCTGATTCATTAAATCCAAAAAAGTAGCTAGGGCATTCATTGGGCCAAACAACATTACAAGAAATTCATAATGCTTGTATCACATATGGAAGGCAATTTTGGGTACATCTTCTTTATGAACCTTCAACTAATGATATCCCAAACTCAAAATGATTTCTGAGAAATACTTTACTATTTATAATTGGTCAAGCAAATTGTCAATATGAGGAAGGTGATATTTTTTCTTAATGGTCACCTTGGTCAGTTGGTAGTAATCAATACATAGTCGTAACAATCAATCTTTCCTCTTCACAAAAAGTACAGGTGCTCCCCAAGGTGATACACTTGGATGGATGAACCCTCTATCAAGTAAATCCTATAACTTAATTTTCAATTCCATTGGCGCCATTCAATAAGAAGGAATGGAGATAAGGTCAGTGTTAGGTATTAAATTAATAGTGAATTCAATTCCCTAATCTGAGGGTAATCCATCTAATTCGTCAGTAAACAAATGAAGGAATTCTCATATTACCAAAACTTCATTCAAATTTGGGACAACTTGATTTAGGTCTTGTAGCACAGCTAAATAAGCTATGCATCCATTGTTTAAAAATTTCAAAGCTCGAACACTTCAAATTAACCCTACTATCTTAGCTACCATTTCCCCTTGAAAAACCATAGAGGAGGATTCATCTACATGAAATGTAACCTTTTTATCAAAGCAATTTATGCACACATGGTGCTGAGAAAGTCAATCCATCTCTAAAATCACATCACAATCAACCATATCTAACATAACTATGTTTGCAGTTACTTGCTTATCTCCTATCATCATGGTGCACTTTCTAACTAAACGGTCAGTTTGAAAAGTCTTACCAATGGGAGTCATTACTACCAACAGTGTCTCCATTAGTTCACCCATTTTATTTAATAAAACATCAAATTTCTTTACAAGAGAAAAATGAGTGGCACTAGGGTCAAACAATACACAAACTTGTAAATCACGTATTTTTAAACTACCTTAGAGTATCGCATTAGATGCTTGAACTTCTTGTCTGGTAAGATTATAAACTCATGCTATGGCTTCATTGAGATTTCTTCCATGATTGCTTCTCCCATCATTTCATCAAGACACTGTTAGTACTCTTATTGAGGCCACAAATGGTGCTGTTGATTGATTTTGACGTCTTACTTGATAATTTGCACTATACCCTAAGGTACTTACATTCATAAGGCATTTGTTCACCCTATGTCTAGGTTGATCGTATCAGAAACATTGAGTCAAATCTTTCCTACAAGGTCTATAATGACATGTATTACAAGTTTTACATTGTTACACATCAACATTAAAATTTCCCTAATGGTGGAAATAGATTGACTTCTCGTATTTCTTCTTACAACTAGATTCTGTGACTGAGAAAATCTAGAAAAATTTCCTTTTCATCCACTATCTGGAGTTGGTCTCCCACTGTGAACTGTAGTAGTCCTCTCAATTCAAACTTTCTTCTCACTAGTAGAAAACATTTCTCTCTCTCAACATTCCGTGGACCTCAACTCCACCCATAAAGCCTGATTCATGGCTTGCTGATATGTCATATTTGGATTGACTTTAACACAATCAAAATAATAATTGTGAAGCCCTTGTACTAACCTTTCTACTTTCATAGCTTCATTATGAGTTAGATGAGCAACATATCAGGAGAATCGAATAAGTTGAGCATTATATTCACCTATAGACATATTTTCTTACCTTAAATTTTTAAATCTATGGGCATCTATTTGCCAAACACTGGGAGAGGAAATCTATCAATAAAAACTTCTTGGAGTGTTAACTAGGTTAATGATTCCATATCTACAGCTTGCCCTTTAATTGTCACAACATACTAATAATGTGCAAGATCATCCAATTGATATCCTACCAATTCTATCAATAAGGGTTTAGAACATTGCAACCTCTCTCATACCTTTCAATTTAATCCAGAAATTGGTACAAGTCTACAAAAGAATCTATTCTTGAATGTTGAGGTGGATTTAGTTTCAGGAATTCATGAATGATTCTCAACCTATTCTCTTGCTCATTTCTAGCAGGAGAAGTTCGATCTCTTTCATTTTGCCTATTTCGCTCAGTCTCCCTAATCTAATCTTAATTTTGATTTTGCATTAATGCATGAACTAGGTTATCAATTGCTTGCTAGACTAAGTATTCCACCTATTGGGGAACTTTGGCATTTTCACCAACTTCATAGTGGGGATTGTTTCATCCAATGGACAATCCTTCATGATTAGACTCATGTTCTTAGCCTTCTTGCCTTCTAGTTCTCACCATAATCTACATCACGAAATTAGTCAGATTCTCAAGAGATAAACAATTCTCATTTAACTCTACTAACATAAACATATATTTCACTAGGTTAACAAGAATGATATCAACAATATGTGCTATTGGGTGCACACATGTTACTAGTATTATTCCTATTAACACTTGATTCACCACCACTATACAACTCTACATGACTCCACATGCAGGTTTATGCTCACAAGTTTAACCTAAACCATTACTTTAATACCAATAAATGTCACGACCCAAAACCCCTGGTCATGACTAGCATAAATATCACTTCCTTATCAGATATTCATTAGCCCTTATCATTTATACCTGTTATCATTATCTTAAGTTTCTTTTAAAATTATCTCATCATAAAACAGGGACTACTAGATTATGGCAAACTTAACCAAGCAAAGATACTTATAAAGAAATATATACATATATCATTTAATTGACACTGGTAGTGCCCAATAGGCCAAATACTAGTCTTGCTAGATTGTACATTTGTTTACAATAGTTACTATAAAATAACTTCTAACAACCTTTTTATTCTAGGGCCTACTTCTACTTCCAAAACTATCAAATTCACTTTTCAAAGATAGGGCATCTAATAGAAGTTACACTAACCTATGTTTTACCATATTATCAAAATATAGGTTACTATAACTAAGCCATGGAGCCTTTTCTATTCACATGTTGTCAAAAAGATAATAGAAGGTTTTCATCTAGATGGTTGTCTATTTACTTTTCAAGAATGGGATTTATAATATCTTGAGAATCTAAAAATAACAGTCCACAGAAGAATGAGTTTAGGGCTTAGTGAATAAAATATACCAAACTTATGAACTCACCAAGCAAAAAGCATATATAATACAAGGATTCATATCTCATCTATCTGACTATTTCTCAAATAAACCATGATGAGCAACTATCAATCATTAGAGATTCACATATGAGGAAATTCATATTATGTTACCTTTGAACATTATGCTGAGTTAGGCTTTCATAGCCATCGACCATCATTGTGACTTACTATATATTCTGATCACATGATAATATAGTGTAACATTGCATAAGATAACAAGTATATTAAATGATTAATAATAGAAAATGTCAATTTCCTTATTACTGCGATCTAGCCTTATCCTGCACAAACCTATCCTTATCCCTCCAATCCATCCTTATCCCACTTATCAATTAGAATACATAGATCTAGGATCCAATTCATTATTCCCTATTACACTTTATCAATATCACATGATCACATTTTACTGCCATTCACAATGTCACACACACCATTTCATATCTCACAAATGCCATCACACTTTACATAACCAAGGTATTCATAATAAATGCACTATAACATTTTCATTCATATACATAGGCATAGCATACTTTCTCATTTATCAATTATTCTCATAGGATTTCTTTATTGATACACAAGGTTCAATTAAGACTAAACTAAGTAAAATCCAATATAAATTTGAGAGGTGTGAAAACAAGCCAAGAAATGCAAAAATTTGTGGAATTGCAATTAGGATCACGATCATAATCATTGAAGAAGTTTGAGTAGAATCGCGATCAGAATTAAAAAATTAAAATGAGAAAGATTTTATTTAACTTGAAGAAATTTAATTAAATATGCAAATCTGCTAGCCAAAATGTCCAAACGTTTAAGAATTTTAGTTTCAAATGAGACCAAAATCATGAGTATAATCGAGAAAATAGAGTAAGGAAGGTTGATTCAAATCTAATTGAAATCCCAATTTGAATTGTAAGAACAAAACTTTTAGGTTTCTATGATTGTGGGTTTAGTTCAAAAAGTTATGATTCAAATCACATGAGAGAAAATTTCAAGCAATAGCAAAAAAATAAGGGAGGACATTTTCTAATTTATCACATTCTATGGAGTCTTGTCACAACCTATTTTATTGACTCAAACAAATATAAAATCTAACTATTTCTATCATAAACTAATCAGTTTAGTAATCAATCCTTTCAATCGTAAATTATGCCTCACAATCAGAAAATCCCATTTTCATTAGCTGTCATCATTTATTTAGCAAATTGCAAGTAGAAAACATATATTAATTCATAAAAATGGTAAGAAATATTCACCTTGCCAACTAAAAACACAAAGGTGTAGCTAATAAAATGAAATCTACTTATACTCTTCAAGAACACAAAAGAAAAGTCTATTAGTTTTCAAACATTTCCAAAGATTTCTATCTTCACTTAGGCTTATATATTTAGATTATAATTCAATTTAATAGAAACCAGCTATATCTAATAGATTCAAGCTCTAAAATGCCAAAAAAAAACTAAGTTGATTCCTAGGTTAAATAGTGACACAAATAGTTGCAGAAATTTTCAAAAATTCATATCTAGAATTGCACTCAATGAATCAACATGGTTTTGATATCAAAACGAAGAGGAAAAAGAGAATATTCAATATTAAAAATTTAAGAAAATAATAAGAATTTTTAGTGAGCTTGCTTCTAGATAGAGAGAGTGAAGGTAGAGAGAGAAGATGAAAGATTATAGAAGAAGATGATGAAGTCTGCATCACTTCTTTAGGCTGAAGCCAAGAAAAAGAAAAAGGGCAATTGACTTAATGGAGGGCAAAATGGAAAAGAAAGTGAAATTCCCAATAACTACACATTTTCCTTTTTTTGTAATTTTCATATTTCTTCCATTTTGAACTCAAATTTAACATCCTTGTCAATCTCCAATAATCATAAAATTTTAAGATAAATTAGTTAAATTAAATATCTTTTTAATGGCTCTAATTTTATATTCATTCAATATATGTAACCCTAGTTTCAATATTTTTAAAGTTGTCCATAAATTAATTCTTAAAAATGTGAATTTTCATCCTTTGAACCTTTATAACCATAACTCGATCTTCGTAATATTTCCAAAATTTTATATAGTCTATTTCTACTATATCTAAGTCTCTTATAACTTCCAATCTTTAATTTCAAATTCTTCAAAATTTTCATTTTCCCTATTTTGCTATCAAAATTGATTTTAGAAAAATTCAAGGTTGTCACGACCCACCCCGGGGCACCCCGGGGCATGTAACCGGCGCAGAAGGTCACCATCAGGAAACCCTTCTATCAGGAAACTCCCTACAAGTCTTACCATGCAACAATGACATACATTTAACTAGTACACATCTAGAAATGTGTATACCCATTTTTATGAAAATTTGATGGAGTTTCCTCTGTTTTTTGGATACCTGACCATAAGGCCCATACAGACAGTACAAGGCTATTCGCCCAACACGACCTGTATATCATGAATGTCAGGTCCCAAATTCAGTAGTATAAGGATTTAAAGAGTGGTAGACAATTTATAATACGAAATTTCAAATCAGATCTTGCCCTTATCTCGTTGGAGACGTAGTATACAATCTTTATTTATTTGTCACTTGAGTTGTAATCAAATAATG
>JANHAO010002279.1:0-29322 GCA_026873985.1 Saraca asoca
AAAAACAGCCACTTATTATTCCCATATACAATATATTCGTCACATCTGCTTCACTGAAGCTATAAGGCCTTAGCTAATTTTTTTTGAAAGAATTTTGTTTTATCAACAACCTATATCCTAAGATATGACTTATTGCTTGCCATTTTTAAAGAGCACTAAACCAGCCCTCATAGCTAAGCTCCTAATTCCACCGATTTATAGGGACTCAATGGAAAGATATTCATATAAAGACAATATAAAATTTAGCTACTTGCTAAGAAGAAAGAAAATCGCATACCCAAAGTAAAGGACACAGATTAGAGGAAGTAGGACCAATCTCAGTAGAAGCAGTAGTCATAGCCCAAGAAGAAGCAGATCGGACAAAGCACAAGAAGCCATAGCCCAAGAACAAGCAGATCGGACAAAGCACAGAAAGCCAAGAGCAGAAAGCAACAATGAAGACTCGGAACCAGAGTCGGAAGGGAGTTTTCTACTCCTTTTCTTGTCACAAGTGGACAAAAAAATTTTGATGTGAGACCCACGGGTATTTTTCTATCTATTTTCCTTTCAGTTTATTTTCTGTCCTCAACCCAGCAGGAGCAAAACCCATTTTCTACTATTTTTTTCTATAGGAATTTTCTTTTTGCTGGTTTTTTGCTGTACCAAGCAGACGGTAAAAGAAACGATGGGGTGTTTTGCTGTGAAATGACCTTTGCCCACATTAGGGTATGGTCCGGTCCACGCTCACAACGCTTATATGATGAGGTCAGTGCATTACGTTAAGGATCGGCTGGTCTTCGAGAATGAAAAGGGAAGGGTGAGTGATCTATTTTTCAAAATTACATGGCTCAAATTCAGAATATTATTTTTTTTTAAAATATCAGCTTACCAATAAAGATATCGATTTAAATTGAATATATTAGTTCAATAATAAAACTGATTAATTATGTGATTGATATATTGTTTAAAATATTATCGACAAAAGTTGGGGAATAAATATATTTTTATTTAATTTTGTTAAATATATAATAAGTAATATTATATATTAAAATGAATTTTAGAGATATTTTCAATATCATTAATTATGTATAATTAACTTCAAAAGAATTAATTGTTAATATTGTCCAAGAGAACAATGTTGCTGTTAGACCCGGATTCATTCTCCAAAGACATATTATCATTGGCGCATTTTGGGGCTGTCAACGACAGGAACTTCGAGGCTCTCCGTTTGCAAAGGATTAATAAGAGCATCAAAACACCACCGTCCCTCCAGTTCCAGTTTTTATAGAGTTTTGCAGGTAAACCCTACCCTAGCTGATATTGATAAGCTAGAACCATTTCATTTTCGTAGTTGGCAACTTGGCTTGCGACGAATTGCTTCGGTGGAGCATCTCCGACTCCCATCTCTGCAGTCCACAGCTTCCCACTATTTTGTTGGTAATTAGGACTTCCTCATTCATTTCAAGTATATTATCAAACACCTTACTTTCGACCCATATCCGAACTTAAATGATTGGGCTTTTAAATCATTTTGAACTGACTATTTGTTGCCTCTGACCGTCTCCTTTGGTGGGTGGAAATAATGCCTATTTTTCATTTATTTTTGTTGTGATGGGGAGATTCTGTGGGAAGTGCTCGGCATCCAAATGATGGAATTTACAGTAAACTTGAGAAAAAGATTTGGTTGTTTGGCGTGGGTTCATTGGCATATCATTTTGCTCCTTCTGTCGCTAGGCAGTAATTAAATTACTCTTGTAGAGGCATATCACCTTGTCACTTTTTCACTCGTTTTGAAATACTATCACAGATTGGATCACTTGCTGAACATTTTGCTTAAGATATCACTATGCCGTATGTAACTTTGATGCTTCCTTGATACCAACTAACATTATATTTTACATAATGTTGTATTCTAGTTTCTATATGTTCCTCCATTAATTGTATGCAGAATGTGCAGAGAATATGACTAAATCCTTGGCTAATACTTTGTGGCTACTATTAGGAACTTCCCCTATTAATGAATGGAATGACAGTCCCAGTAACAGGCAACCCCTGCACCATTAGATTCTGTGGCATTCTTCAGAGAACATTGGTATCACCATCTTATCTGACAATAAAGCATGGAAAAAGAGTTTTAAGAAAATTTTCTACATGTGATTCGCCATTGATCTATTCAACTGCCTCTATTATAAAGCCCTCCTCATATTTTGTGTCAGCCTCCCAACTCTCACCATCTGACACCCCACAACGATCAGATGAGTGGTTTGCCCTTCGTAAGGACAAGCTGACTACAAGCACATTCAATACTGCCTTGGGCTTTTGGAAAGGGAAGCGTAGATTTGAGCTATGGCTTGAGAAGGTATATGAATCAGAGGCACAAATCCTTGAATCTTCTAAATGTGCCATGGAATGGGGCGTGCTCAATGAAGCAGCTGCTATAGATCGATACAAAGACATTACAGGTCATGAGGTGAGCTCATTTGGGTTTGCAGTTCATGCAAAAGAGAATCTTGGTTGGCTTGGTGCCTCCCCTGATGGTCTTCTCAGTTGCTTCCCAGGAGGTGGTGGGATTCTGGAAGTGAAGTGTCCTTTTAACAAGGGCAAGCCTGAGATGGGTTTGCCATGGTCTAACATGCCTTTCTATTACATGCCTCAGGTGCAGGGTCAAATGGAGATAATGGATCGTGATTGGGTTGATTTGTATTGCTGGACACCAAATGGAAGCACAATATTCCGAGTGTCAAGGGCACGCGATTATTGGGATTTGATTCATGGGATTTTACGAGAATTTTGGTGGGAAAATGTGGTTCCTGCTAGGGAAGCTTTGTTGCTAGGGAGAGAAGAAGAGGCAAAGTCTTATAAGCCTGCATCTACACACAGACAGACAGGACTGGCGATTGCCAAGAGCTTACAGTTAGCTAACGAGGCAAAGCTGTTATGTAGAGAGATTGCAGGTCATGTTGAATTTTATAGGTGACTAGGGGCCATAAGCAAAAGATAAGTAGCTGGCTTCAACCACGATCCCTACATTTTTTCTTTTTCTTTTTTTTTTTTTTGGTGTGATCCCTTGTATTTAGATTACATTATTTCATCATATGATGCTGATTGATGTTCTAGAGTCCTTAATCTTTGAACTGAATTAGAAGAATGATGTTACTATGAATACAATACATGCTGATTTTTTATCTTTTGCTTGGATTAGTCGAAAGTTTTCTTTGATTGTTGATGAATAATTATAGGAGTCATGTAATCTATTTACTTTATAGTTACACTACAAGACTCTTCTACGGAAGAAGTTTCTTCATTATGCAGTTTGGTGTTAGGGGTTGATACACACAGTGGAGGCCGTGTTTTGAGGGAAGAGGGAAACATTTTTAAGGACTGCCTTTGGTGATCTTTCCCTCTTTGAAAGCAAATACCGAGCGTTGATGACAAGTTGATAGCATTCGACATTTCAAACCCCCGGAATTTGTGATCTGCCAAAATTGCATGAACCAAATGTTGTTGGCAGACATAGTCAAATCAAAATGGTATGATTAAGAAAGCGATAGAGTCCAAAAATACTTGGCTGTTTACTATAAAAACATTCAAACATCCTCCATTAGGGGGATGTGTGTAACCAAAATGAGGAAAAAAGCTATTTAAAGCGTCGAGATTTAATTATAGTAATGATGTATTTAGCAAGAAGTTTAAAGTCATGCCTTCCAACTCAAATAACTTTTTACCAAATATATTCTTGGACTGAAATGAAAGATAAGGATCCACACCATACGAGAGCTAAAATAAGTAAATGACAATTACTGAATGCTTAAAAAGTTGCTCATGTAGCATTTGCTTTTGTGCAAAATAATGCACGAGGAGTGTTAAGCAAGCAAGCAATCGAGGAAGGAAAGAAGAAATGGATTCTGGCGGGCTGTCGTGGGCTGATCAATGGGATAACAACCCAGACCCTCCGCCGGCATCGGAGAAAGACAAGAAGAAGAACAAGGATGGATCTAAGAGCAAATTTGGGAAGACCGTCCTCACCTTCAAATGGATGAAAGATCTCCGCAAGAAAACTCAGAAGTGATCAACACCCCAGATTCATTATATTAACTTCGGCTCCTCCGTAGAATGCCATTGTCTTTTTCGAGATAACCTTGTTGAAAAAAATAAAGAAGATACTCCAAGCTCATATGAGATTTTACGAAATTACACCATATTTCTTCTAAAGATCTACTCAAATTTCTTTGAAAGATAAAAAAATATCACACTTAACTTCAAGTTACTTTTATATAAATGAAATGGTGGGAAGAAGATAATTATAAGGTTTAAATTAAACAAAATAGAGTTTTTGATTAATTATAAAATTTAACTAAATTTAAATGATTAAAATATGATTGATAATTAAGTTTAGGTGTATTTTGTTTATCCTTTAAGAGAAGATTTTATAAATTTTAAAAATATATGAGAAGTTAGTATAGATTTTTAATTAGATAATAAGTTCACGTAATTCTATAATTCTATCAAATATTAAGACGATTAGCTTGTTTTTCTCCAAAATAAAATTTCAATTTCACTTCCATGCTTTACACACTTCAATTCAGTCAATTGGCAAAACGCAAGAGTTAACGGTGGCAAGTTTGGCGATAATATTGGTTTTGTTAAAATAAGATGGACTGATAAAAATGTTCTTTTACTCTTCTCACCGTTTCGTTTACTCAATCCTTGCTGTCACGTAACGGCTTGCCCACTGCCTTACGCCATGATCATACATACTTTGCCTAGCAACCTGCAGGGAGGAATGAGATCAAAAACGTAAATGACTTGGATCATACTGTGTTTCTGCTATGCCTTGGTTTAAAAGTTTTCATTCGTTTGAAGAGAAGAACCTTATTCTTCTGTGGAACTATTGTGGTTTTTGAATAACTTGGGTCATACATCATTTCTGCATTTCCCCGATTGGAAGGAAGCAAAGTGAAGTGACTAGCATCAAGAGCTTCAACTCTACTGCTGTGTTTTCAAATGCTTGATAGGAAGCACCTAATTCTTTGCAACAGCTTTGGCGGTGCCCTAAACCAACCGCAAATAGACAACTTATTTGCTAATGTATGAGTGAATTTGTATATGTTTTTAGGCAATTAATTTTTAGCTCAGTACGATCTAATGGTTGGATCAAAACCAAAGAATAAAAAAAAAAGCATAGCAATCCACTGGTAGATGTCTAAGCCCATGGACATTGCGCCAATGCTATTCTGCGGCCATCATATATTGCAAACATCCCACGTGCCCGTATAAGGTCAAACCAACCCAGCCACCCCGTAAGTCTTATAAAGCAGAAATCAATAATAATAATAATAATAATAATATGAACCAGAATAATCATACAAAAGCATTGCCAAAGAGAGATACTCAATTGATACAAAACAACAAATGCATAAACTGGGAGACAAACTTATTCCCTTATCTTGGTTTCTTAACCAAACATGGCCAAGAAGAATAAACAGTCTAAACACCAGAAAATGATCAGTACAGTAACAGTAAATTGTTTATAAAGCTATTGACATTATTCAAACAGGTCTTGCGTTAGTGCTATCACATATAACATCTGGATACGTGGCCCAAAGAACAAGGGTCGCATTGCAGTACATGCTCCAGTTGCAGCTTACATATCAGAGTGCCCGGTGCAGTGTAGTCAGAAAGAATGCCCCTTGCAACTATACATCAGGTAATCAATATCCATGGTACACTATGCTCCGCCAGTTACTGATATGCTTTTGTTGTTTTTCAGATGTCCACCATGCCAGCCTACAAGAATCGTTGAACCACGTCATATCGCAGAAATGATGCCATTTTCCACTCCTGTCTATAACACATAAACTCACCACACTGAACTCATCCCAGCTCTCAGATAAGAAAGATTGTCACAAGACAACCCAACATTTCAAGTGATTTCAGAAGACTATTTGATAAGGACCTAGACAAAGATCCTCCATTCAGAGGCGTTGCAAGCAGACACCTCCTCAAAAAATATTTACATTCTTAAGATTACTTCTCTGCCTTCTCTTTTTCTATTTCTTTTAGTCATAGAACAAACACTCAGGCAACATATGTCAAGCAGTCCACCATAGGCGAAGCTCCCCAACAGGCGAACCCAGGAACCATAAATAGACCCAGGTGACAATTCTGAGGAAAAAAACACAGGAGAATATTCTTAGATGCTGTCCCTAATCTCTTGCTAGATTTCTTAACAACCAGTCGCAGTCTTTCTTGTCCACAATATGAATGCATCCAAAAGGTGTTATATGCCTTCAGCCATCATGATTGAAGCAATAACTTTGTTCCTGGAGAACATCTGACTTGGCTGGACTGACATTTCCATCATGCCTCTCCTGGCAGTTGACTACCTCTTTCCAACAACAAGAGCAAAGCAATTCCAGACAAAATGTTTCCTCATATTCATTGTCATTGATGCACCGCCCACATTGACTACAGCGGGCTATGCAAAGCGTGCATGCCCTGCACACCTGAGTGGCATGTCCCAAACCTTGACAACCCTCTGCTGGACAATCATATACAAGCCTTAAATTCTGGCATCTTGGACACATTTCAATATCAATGGCACAATCATCATCACAGGACAGGTATAAGTTTTCCCTTTGATAAAAATGTGGCTTGCGCGAATGCTGCAGCATCTGGCTATCCGTGCCTAACAAAAGCTTCAGTTCTTCATAATGTTTCCGTGTAACACCATAGAGGCCACCTATGCGCAAATGCTTCACTCCTTGAGTACCCAGAGACTTGAAAGCCCTCAAGATGCTCACGATACCCTCAATACTGAGTTTCGTACATCCAGGAACACTCAACTGCAGGGTAGAAGAAAGTATCAGTAGCTTGAAAAAAAAATTAGGTAAAAAAAAAAACTGAAATGAAGAACAAAATTGTACAAGTGATTGTTAGTTGGCCCCTCCAAAGTTTTGGTTTCCTCATTGTTAACCCAACAACAATGAAATTATAGTTTTACAAACCAATATGATCACCCACTTTAAGGTGCCAAGAAAAGTCACGAGTTATTTAACATGACTGCTTCTAAACAGCATAACACTAATTCACCAAAATATTATACTAAATCCTCCAATTTTTCATTTTTTTAATAGAAACTAAATCCTCCAAATTAATCATATAAAAATGGCTTAAATGCAAGTTTGGTCCCTCTAAAATATAAATTATGCTATTTAGGTCATCCTAATTTAAACTACATGATCTTGGTCCCCCAAAAGTTTCAATAGGCTTAATTTTGGTCCTTCTATTAGAATTTCATCCAATTACTAATGGAAAAGCTAACATGGAGTCAAGTGAAGTGTTTTATCCTCTAATTAATGTACACACATTGGCTATTGACTTCTTCCTTCCTCAAATTCATTTCTATTTTGTATGTGTAAGAAGAGGGTATCTCATCATCAACCACCATATACATGTAAGTCAGAACATAAAATGTATGCCATGTTTAATAAAATCACTCCTCCTAACTCAATGTCAGTTTTTCTGTCAATAACTGGATGAAAATTTAAAGAAGGACCAAAATTAAGCCAATTAAAATACTAGCGGGATCAAAATCAAGTATTTCAAATTAGGGATCACCCAATTAATATTTTAGGAGGACCAAAGTTGCATTTAAGCCTATAAAACCCATATATGCATGCTACAAATGAACAACATTTCAAAATGTAATTTGAGAAGCAAAAACATGAGACTAAACCTGCTCACCTTAGTTAACTTGGGATTGCATTCAAGAACACGCTTCAGACCATCATCAGTTATCCTAGCACATTGCACCAGGCTCAAGCACTGAAGATTACCTTGAGCCTTATTAGTTAATTGCAAAAGAAGATCATCAGTAATCTTCTCATTTAACGGTTGATCTATGTGAATACTCCTCCACAAAAGTGGATCACCACGAACGGTAGAACATAGAGACTTGCATACTTTTTCTACGACAAGAAGATCGCGAACACCCAAATAACTAAGAGAAAAACTTATGGCTGGATGAGGAGCACCTTCATCTACTTGCGAATGATTACTATCATCCATATATGTGTCAATGCATTGGTCTCCAATCCCTGCACCTTTACAGCCAAAACCCAGCATTTCACCCTTGCTACAAGCAGATCCAAAACCATCATTGCAGGATACAAGTCCAGCTTCGTTCTCAGAACACTCACCAAATCCACTCAGTCCATGCGATTTATCATCAATGCATATGTTGCCAGCGAAACCGTGGAACTTCATAGCATTATTCCAAATGAAATTCAATCCAGCAAATAGCTGATAATTATCATCAGCTGTCCCAACCCCATTCTTTCTATATGGGCCATAATCCACCTCCAAATCCTCAAGCCACCCCGTGATGGCAGTAAAAGTAGTACTGATATCCATGCCAAAGGGATCTGAAGGCAAAAGATCAATAATGTCCTTCGAGACAGAGTCTTGTGCGCCAGCCCTATCACAATCCTCAGACAGCTGAGCCGGGAAGATTGGTCGATGAGAGAAATTCAAGGCCATCAAGTGTATGTATTTAAATCTTAGCTCAATCTGCTCTATGGAAAACGTAATTCAAAAACTTTTTTTTTTTCAATTTTTCTTCAAAGGAACGCAGGAAGTATTGACATAGGAAGAGGAAAAAAAAAAAAAAAGAAGCAAGGGAAAGGTCGTGGAAGATCTAACAAGAAAACCCTCGATTTCAGATGGCAAACTAAAACAACGCACCAAAAATTTCACAGAGTTTCTTGTGAAGAACCCAAAAAATTCAGCTAGAATGGAATCAACGGACGACTACAGAATCCAAATTATCTACAGGATGAAAACAATTAATCAAATTTTTTATCTTTTCTTTTCTTTTGGTCAACTAACCCCGTAACCTTAAAAGAGAGGAAGAAAAGGAATCGGATAACAATATACAGATCAAAGAGGACATGAACGGAGCAGAATGAAAGAATTAGTGTATTAGAAACGACAACCAAATAAAAAGGAAAAATTGAGAAGGTTACCGAAGAGAAGGAAGAAGAAAAACCCTAATTTCCCCGACGAACAAAACCGACGGCGAAAGCGAAGTCTCTTGGTATCGAATCCAAACAGACGAATAGAAGGAATGATTTATGTCTTTCGATTGAATTGCGATGAAAAGAAATTGAAATTTCCTGAGTTTAGGGTTTCCTCTCTGGTGGGAATTCGATCCGAAGAGAGAAGAGAGCCTGCTGCCGATCGGGTTCACGGAAACAGAGAGAAAAAACAAGAGAGAGGGCAAGCAAACAGAATAAAATAAAAACACTTAATAATAAATAATTTTTAAGGGAAAAATAAAATAAATAAATCGAGGAAGAGAGAGAAAGCGAAGGGTAACGATGAATTGTCCAATTTAGGGGAGAAGGGCATGGGAGGAAGGACACGTGGAGTCAGAGGAAAAGGGTTACACTTTCTTCGCAACTAGAAGTGGCGGGAGACGGATTCCATCATCTTACATGTGGTGCGCCGTATGCTTGCGCTTACGCTGCTCCTTATCTGTTCCTATTTTTTCTCTTAATTTTCTTGGTTATTTAATTTAATGATTAATTTTTTTTTCTTTTTCATTCATATAAATGTTTTACCAAATAATTAATGAAAATAAGTGATATTTGTAGAAAAATTTTATCATCAAATTTTAAGCAATATGACGATGACAATAATATACTTTCGTTATTATGATTTTTTAATTATAATATTATAGATCCAAAGCTAATTCCAGCAGGATTCATGTTTTTGTCATATGGTTGTGATTTGATGTGAGTGGGCCTAGGCTGTTTAAGGTGGAAATCGAGAGTTTTGGTGTCGATATGGCTTGTTGGACAAGGTAGGAGTCGTTGTGTGTAATTAAATAGTGATGGGAAAAAAATTGGGCTGTGTTGGGTGAACTGTATGGTAATGGCATTGGAGTTGATACTGTTTGACTTGGACCCACTCCAAGTGCGGCTTGGTTTTTGGTATCGGATATTGGCAAATGAAGACCTGACCCATTTTTTTGAGTAAACGTATTTTCTTCAGTTTCAAAAAAAATAATTGGAAAAGGGTGTAATAATACGAGTTTTGGCAATTAACTGACATAATTGAATATTTAAATACCTACGCCAACATTAGCGTTATTTACTTTAGATGGATCACTTTTCGATCTTAAAATAGCATTATTTGTTAGAATCAATTAATACAATCATCTAAATAAAGTTAAAACAGACAACTTTCAAAAGTTAAGTGTTGTGGGTATTTTCAGAATAAGGCAAAATGGGTTGACAAAGGCTCAATAGGGAACGAGTCCAATCGAAAAGGGTCCAAGTTATTCAAAAATTGAGATCGCTCAATAAGGACATCAGATCATCAGCATGAGCTAAGGACGCAAGATAGGGCCAAGGTGGTAATCCTGACTCGTTAAGGATGGGATCCAGCTCGCTAGTCAAAGCATGCTATCCCAACTGCCCTCCGAGAGACTCATTTTGATTGAACCCGTGTACGAGACCAACTAGCACAGTGAACAGGTCACCTAGCGCAAGCTTAGACTACCAAGTGAGCTGCCTCAAGTATGGGCACGAAACTCCTAAGTCTAGTCATTAGCTAGAGGCACATTCTCCTAACCGACAAGTCAGCCCCTAGAACTGACATATCAGCCTCCAAAAATTGACAATAAATTGCCAAACATTTATTGCTCGTCAAGCATTTATTGCCCGCAACAATGAAAAGGATAGTTTTATAATTTGACAAATTACACTTGTAACCCTATCTGCCTCTATAAATAGAGAAGGAAATCATTATAACAAACAGAGAGAGAAAAAGATATATGCAGAAACTCTGCAAAAATAGTGAGAGGACTTATATATTGAGACTCTATTGAACTGAACAGAGAAACAACCGCAAAAAGCAAATACAACCACTGTAGACATAAGGGTCACACTGACTTTAGCCGAACCACATTAAAAATCTTCAGTATTCACCTTGTTCTTCCTTCTCACTGCACTTGCTATTTTCTTGCATTTTCACATTTCTTACAGCAATTTAGGCTTTAAAAACTTTGGTTGATTGATTATCAAAATTAATTGTCAACATTTTAGCGTAAGAAGAAGGGCCAGATTGCTTTTCTGCTGACACACCCACCAACTAAAATGGCAAGAGGAAGAACAACCACGAGTTCAGACGCCACCGATAACTAGTCGGGCGGTCGTTGAGAGCAACAACGAAACGCGCTAGAAGATGGAAACTCATTTCTTGCAAGCACTTCTTCAATTCCCACCAATGGCCAACCCATCTCTATTCCCCTGGGGGCTAATGGTATATAGGCATTACGTTAGCGCCAAAAAGCTCTTGAGAACATGGTCAGGACACTTGCTAATGCAGTTACAGCACTAACCTAGGCACACACCTAGGGGATTCAGAAACAAGTTGGGGTTGCTACGACCAAAACAGCGATCCGGGAGACATAATGAGAGGTGTTGGCCCAGGGAAAGAGACCAGTTAGAGAAGAGCCTCAATGTGCCGACTCAAGTCGCTCTACCAACTCGCGGCTTGAATCTGAGGATTGCTGATCTCGTGAGCACGATAGGAACCAGTGAGCTAAGAGTTCACATCATACTGAAGGCTTGAATGCAAGTCATGACAATACTAGGTGCCAACGATCTGGAGCGCAGGATCCAATGGTGGAAGAGCTATTGCAAAAGGTGCAGCGGTTGAAGTAATGCCCCTAGCTCACAACCATTCAGATCACTATAAGGAAAAGACCCTTTTTTCTAGGGAGATCGAATTAGAACCTCTCCCACACCGGTTCAAGGTTCTTGTCATCCCACTGTATGATGGGGGTAGCGATCCGTATGACCATTTGGATATTTTTAACATCCAAATGGACCTTCAGATGATCAATCCCATGGTCAAATGCCATGCCTTCCTGGCTACTCTTGGAGACGACCCTCGAGCTTGGTTTAGGAGTCTCCCAGTTCGTAGTATTGGCAGTTGGGAAGAATGCCAAAGGAAATTCATTAACTAACATAGAGCCCTTAGGAGGTAGCTCACGTTGTTCTACCACCTCGGGACAATCTTTCAGCGGAAAAATAAATCATTGAAAGATTACATTGCGAGGTTCAGACATGAGGTTAACAATGTGGATAACACCACTGACGATAGCATACTAACAGTGATCTTAGTGGGACTCCACAAAGATGGGAAGTTGTATGAAAGTATATACAAATCTTTAGTGAGGGATTTAAGGGAATTCTATGAGCAAGCTACTAAAAAGGTCGGATGGGAAGAGACCTTCAGCCCAAAGAAATCCGATCAAAAGAATGATGCGAGTAGCTCTGTCCCGACCCATAACAAAAAGGGAGGCAATGGCAGGAATGGTAAGATGAGCTCAAACTGTAGTGTCGGAAACCAGCCCACAAAGAAGGCTAGAAATGAGCGACCTCAGTTTCCAAGTCACCACAATAGTTACAATATTCTGTCTGATACCCTGGATTGGATACTCGTGACTGAGAGGCATAAGGAGGATTTCAGACAGCTTAGACCTATAAAGACTCCAAACAAATTCAGGGATACTACCAAGTTTTGTGCCTATCACAATAAGGTTGGCCACAACATTTCTAAATGTAGGGCGCTTAAGGACACCATTAAGGATTTAATTAGAAGAGGTCACTTGAGAGATTACGTGGTGTGATCTATGGGACAACAACCTCCACAGCCCCAACAGCTAGCACAGCAGCCATCCCAGTAGGCCAAGTAGAAGTAATCGAACATAGTAAGAACTATCTTCATAATCCATGGCGGGCTGCATATTGCGAGCACTTTGAATAGGTTACGTAAACATTATGTGCAAAGTGTGAACCACATCTTTCTCACAGGTTGTGAATTTGGAAGACACACTAAGAAGGCTAGAGTTGCCTCTGAGTGCATCACCTTCGTGGACGATGATACATGAGGAGTCCAGTCCCTTCATAATTACACACTAGTCATTTGGGCTAAGATTGGCAATGTCGTGGTGTGGAGGATCATGCTAGATACTGGTAGCTCAATAAACGTCATGTATAAGAAATGTTTTGAGTAGATAGGATTAAGCGATGACCATTTGAAGTCTTCCCTCGAGCCTCTATTTGATTTCACGAGGGACGCAATATATCCAATGGGGCAGATCAGGCTTCCTCTGACTTTAATGGACTTGAAATATCAAGCCACTGTCCTAGAAAACTTCTTGATTGTAGATTGCCCTTTAGCATATAATGTGGTGCTGGAGTGACCTGCAATGAACAATCTGGACATGGTCGTGTCCACCAGGACATTAATTGTGCAGTTTCCAACCCCCAATGGAGTCGGGTGTGTGCAAGGTGAGCAACATACAGCCTGACGTTGCTATGAAGACGCTATCAAGATGGGGGAGAAAGAACGAAGGGTCGACGTAGTTTCTGGTGGAGAATCCTGAGCTCTAAGCATGGTTGGGGTCAGTCATGATCTCGATCCCCGTAACCTAGATTTAAACAAAGAAACTAGCCCCGTAGAAAAGCTCGAGGATATACGGGTCAACGAGACAGATCCTGAGAGGTGCCTTAAGTTAGGAAAGAACTTGCCTCCCATAATGAAAACCCAGCTAGCCGAATTCCTCAAGGAAAACCTGGATATTTTTGCTTGGAATCATAAAGCCATGGTAGAGATTGATCCTAAGGCATGTCGTATAAGTTGAATATAGATCCTCACCATATACCGGTTCATCAAAAGAGGAGGCTAATGACTACTGAGCGCTCTAACGCTCTAAAGGAAGATGTGGATAAACTTTTGGCCAATAAGTTTATCCAAGAGGCTCACTACCCAACCTAGGTGGCTAATCCCGTATTGGTGAAAAAGCAAAATGGGAAATAGAGGACTTGCATTGATTTTACTAACCTTAATAAAGCCTATCTGAAGGACAGCTTCCCTTTACCAAGGATTGACCAGCTTGTAGATGCAACAACTGGTCACCAACTCCTCAATTTTATGGATACTTACTCAGGGTACAACCAAATATCTATGGACCCCCAAGATGAGGAGTACACTTCGTTAATTACAAACCACAGGTTGTATTATTACAAGGTGATGCCCTTCGGACTGAAGAACACAAAAGTAACCTAACAATGGCTTGTCAACATGATGTTCAAAGAACAGATTGGGAAGACCATGGAGGTCTATGTAGATGACATGCTTGTGAAATCCAAGCAGGTTGAGGATCATGTGAAAAACCTAAATGAAATGTTTCAAAATTTGAGAAAATACTAGATAAAACTGAATCCACTTAAGTATGCCTTTGGGGTAGCTTCAAGAAAATTTCTTAGGTTCATGGTTAACAGTAGAGGAATTGAAGTGAACCTAGAAAATATTAAGGCACTCATCGATATGAGGTCCCCAACCGGGATCAAGGATATGCAAAGTCTAACTGGTCGGGTTGTGACACTTGGCAAATTCATTTCTAAAGCAACGGATCAAGGTTGTATTATATGAGAAAATTGGCCCAGTCCAAGAAGGCTTGCGAGGAGTCCGAGACTGGCAAAATAGTCCCTGCACAGCCCCGTGAAGCAAGCCTTACCTTGCGAGATAGTGACGTAGTGAGGCTATCACCAGGCCGGTTCGTTAAGTAGCCGTCTATCCTGCTCGAACCCATCATCTCTTTACAGTGGTTCCTGCGACGACCCTGAGCCAGGAATCTTTGCTCGGGATACTCAATACCTCACTCGATCCAATAGCGCCAAGCGACGAGCGCAGGCAAACAAGTCTACAACTGACAAAAGGGCCCCATCCCACAATCTAAATTCTGTAGTAGCCGAATTGTAGTCTTTTATTATCTTTTCTATTTATAGTTTGATGTAACACAACTATAGCTTGTAATTAATGCGTATAACCCCTTCTTTCCTCTATAAATAGGATTACATTATTAGGAGAATGGGGAGAGGCCAAATCTGTAAGCAAAAACTTTGCTAAAGTCATTTCCCAACATACTAGTAGAACACCCGCAGTGAACGTAGGGTCCGGTGCTGCCCGAATTTAGTCGAACCACGTTAAGCCTTGTGTCTCCTCCTTCGCTCTTCCCTTCACCTGTGTCTTATTTTGCTGTTCTACCATATCTAAACCGGACAGAGGCTTGAGATCCCAAAGAATCCCCCCCGTTGGCCGGAGTTTGGAGCATAACCAAAATTCGATGTTAATATTTTGGCACCGTCTGTGGGGATCTCGTCTTTTCTTGTTCATTTCCTGCTACAATGGTCAAGGGAAGAGTCACTAGAGCCTCAAATGCACAGCCCCATCCTTCGGATGGTCATGTCTCAATGATGGATTCGTCTACTGCTCCCGTCATCAAAGTAGTCGCAGGTGGCCTCCCACCCAACTCTGTGCCACCAGTTTTCACCGCCAACAGCGTCGAAGGATCGCAAACCTGGCTCCAACACCAGGAGAAAGTTGAGCACATGATGGGAGAGTTGACTAAAGTAGTCACATTATTGGCACGAAATGTGCAAGGGCAAGCTAAAACCCCAGTGCCTGTGAATGCCCTCCAGCAATAGCAAACCCAGCATACAAGTTATCCAAACCAGGATGATGGAGACCAAAGCGCCCAACGATCACCTAGCTAACAATGCAGGGTACAGGACTCGCTAGTTGGAGAGCTAATCCAGAAGATGGCTCAGTTGGAAGAGCGCCTCCAAGCTCCGGGTGACCGATCGCTTTGTGAGGAGCGATCACCACTTTCCGAGGAGATTGAAGTTCAAGCTCTCCCTCTCAAGCTTAAAGTCCCAATGATTCCGTTGTATAATGGAGATTCAGACCTGTATGATCATCTGGACACATTCAATGTTCAGATGGATTTGCATACAATAGACCCCTTGGTTAAGTGTTGGGTTTTTCTAACCACATTAGGAGGCATGCCTCAAGCCTGGTTCAGAAGCCTCCCAGCTTGTTCAATTGGTAGCTGGGAAGACTGTCAATAGAAGTTCATCAGCTAGTACTGAGCGTTGAAGAAACAGCTCGTGCCCCCTTGCCACCTCACTATGGTCTTCCAACACAAGCAGGAGTTGCTAAAGGACTATATCGCTAGATTCAGACTCGAAGCTAATTCGGTAGAGAATCCATATGAAGAAACCATGTTGGTCACCATCTCTACGGGACTTCGTAAGGACAGAAAGCTGTACAAGAGTCTGTATAAGTCCCCGGTAAAGGACCTCACCGAGTTCTATGAGTGAGCTACCAAGCAGATCAAATGGGAAGAGACCTTCAGCCCGGAAAAGTCTGACAAGAAGGATGAAAGGGTCACCTCCTCTCGTGGCAAGAGGAGGAGTGACATGGATCAAGAGGACCCTCCCGTCGAGCAAGCTGCCAACAAGCCCAAAAAGCCTAAGGGTTGGCGGCCCCAATATTTAGATCGCTATGAACAATTTAGCATCCTATCAGATTCTCTGGATAGGATCTTCATGATAGAGAGGGACAGGGAAGATTTCGAGGTGCCCCCACCCCCCAGAATCCCTTACAGATGAAAAAATCAGGAAGAGTTTTGTGCCTTTCACAATGAGGCCGGTCACAGCACATCAAATTATTGGCCCCTCAGAGAGGCGATCGAGGACTTAATCAGAAAGGGATGCCTAAGAGAGTATGTGGTACTACCCTCAGGATAACTCCCCCGGCCTTCTCAACTCAATACCAACCAGGAACCAGGGGGCTCGGTCCGAGTTGTGTTTTGATGTTGTACTTTAAATTTTGGGGCAAATGTAATTATCGTTCCCTTGGCTCTGTTCAAAGTTATCTATCTACGAATTAATTTAATGTCTTTCACTTTGTCTCCTCTGCTTTTGAATGTTAACAGCATCCGCAGCTCTCGTGTGGCCAATTTCCTAAAAACTTCGTGAAGGATTTTTCTGCCAACTATGACCTTTGGTCTAGTTGAGGCCCCTTCGGAGCTCATTTCGAAAAAAAAAATTGACGAACACTTATCTAGCCCAGCTTCGTGCTCGCTGAGACATGGAGACGTTTAAAATAAACTCACTTATCCAGCACAGCTTCATACTCGCTGAGATGTGGAGACGTTCAAAATAAACTCACTTATCCAGTGCAACTTCGTGCTCGCTAAGGTGTGGAGGCACTCTTAAACGCTTAACGCTAGCATGACTTTGTGATCACTGAAGCGTAAAGAATTGACAAATCAATTATTCGCCTAAGGCTGACGATCCAAGACAATGAGGTGTTTGTAAAGTCTTAACTCCCAGCCCGCAGAGCGAACTGTGAGTTGGGGGGCTCATGTTATATGAGAAAATTGGCCCGGTCCAAGAAGGCTTGCGAGGAGTCTGAGACCGACAAAACAGTCCCTACACAGCCCCGCGAAGCAAGCCTTACCTTGCGAGACAGTGACGTAGCAAGGCTATCTCTAGGCTGGCTCGTCAAGCAGCTGTCTGTCCTGCTCGAACCCGCCATCTCGTTACAGTGGTTCCTGCGATAACCCCGAGCCAGGAATCTTCGCTTGGGATACTCAGTACCTCTCTTGGTCCAACAGCGCCAAGCGATGGGCGCAGCCAGACAAGTCTATAACACGACAAAAGGGGCCTATCCCGCAGTCTACATTCTGCAGTAGCTGAATTGTAGTCTTTTATTATCTTTTCCATTTATGATTTGATGTAACACAACTGTAGCTTATATTTAATGCCTGTAACCCCCCTTTCCTCTATAAATAGGATTGCATTATTAGGAGAAGGGGGAGAGGCCAAATCTATAAGTAGAAACTCTGCTAAAGTCATTTCCCAACATACTAGTAGAACACCCGTCATGGACGTAGGGTCCGGTGCCGCCCAAATTTAGCCAAACCACGTTAAGACCTATGTCTCCTCCTCTACTCTTCCCTTCACCTGTGTCTTCTTTTTTTGTTCTACCATATCTGAACCGGACAGAGGCTTGAGATCCCGAAAAATCCCCCTGTTGGCCAGAGTTTGGAGCATAACCAAAATTCGACATCAACAATACCATTCTTTGATGTTTTGAGAAAGGCTAAATGATTTGAGTGGACTGAGGAGTGTGAGACTGTTTTCTAGTGTTTGAAAGAATATATGGGCTGAGCTCTGCTACTATCTAAACCGAAAGAAGGTGAAAAGCTCATTCTGTACTCAGGAGTATCCCAGCACACTCTCAGTGCTACCTTAGTTCGAGAAGAGGATGAAGCTCAACTCCCAGTTTATTATGTAAGCAAAAGGTTACTGAACGCAGAAAAGAATTATTCGCTGATGGAGAAGCTCACTTATTGCCTCATGATCACTTCAAGGAAATTACAACCTTACTTTTAGGCACACACCATTGAGGTGCTCACTCAATTCCCATTGAGATAGACTTTACAAAAGATTGACACCTCAGGTCGTCTGCTCAAGTAGGCTATTGATCAGGTGCCGAGACCAATCAAGATTAGAAAATTTATAAATTGAGCTACCTAAACTACTTGTAGTATAGGCAATACTGGGTTGAGTCCTTGGATCATTTTGGATGATATCAATCAAATTAAGAGACAGAAATGAGAGGGGATTAGCAGTAACTACTAACAGCAAACTACAATACAAAAATATAAACTAGAGTAACTATACCAATCAGCCCAAGGGAATTAACTAAACTTGAGATTAATGTATCCTTGATCACTAAATATTCATTTAATTGTTAATCATATTTTTTGGCCTTAAATCATAACAAAAAGCCTTGAAATGATTAATAAGTCTTAAGCAGAACTTAGCCAGCAAACAATCCATCAAAAGCTTAATGCATTGCTTAGTTTCTGCCATTCTCCTCTAAAGTGATTATTAAGTAATAACCATATAATCATCTAAACCAAATGAAGCCATTCAATTCAGAAAACTCAGTAAAAATAGAAAGGAAAGGATAAGAAATGACAAACAATTGAATGCAAGTTGAAAATAGGATCTCTACATTAATCTTCAAGCCATCAATTCCTTGGATTGATTACAAAGGTTTAGCCTTCCATGGAAGGCAAAAAGTTACAAAAAAAAGAAGAACAAAAGCTTGCTCTCTGCACTTCGAAAACTCCCCTCCAAAACTCCCTAAAACTGAACTAAAAAGCCTAAAATAAAGAGTGTTTAGCCCAGGAAAAGAGAAGCTAGCTACTGGTTGGTGAGTAGGCAATCATGATGGGATGGTGTAGTCTGGTTGCTTACTGCCACTCCTCTTGCATGAACTGCCCATTGTAGACTACATCCTCTAGTTTTTAACTAATTTATTAACTTCCAACTGGTTAAGTGTGAGCTAGTGCAAGGGATGGTCCATTGTGCTCAAGTTGCATGCCAATTGGGGCCTAAAAATCCAATTCTATAGAGGCTCATTCCATTAATATTCTGTCTCTAAATTACATCTCCAATTACACACCCAAATTGATGGATTCAAGTCTAGAAGTCTTCATGAAATTGTAGCTTTATGTCCTAACTTCCATTTGGGCTTAGTTTGACCTCATTTGTACTTGTATAGCTCTAGATATGGCCTAATGAATGCTCAGAGGTCTGGCTGCTCGAGACAGGCTGAGGTAGCATTTTAGTTTTGAATTTAACTCCAAATTCAGATAGCCAATTGTGAGATTCAGCCTTGGATATCTTCATGAAGGTTGTAGAGTTATGTTTTAGCTTTCCTACAAGATAAGAATCACATTAATTGGACAATTGTAGCTCAAGTTATAGCTAGAATACAAAAACTGCTCAATAAAGCCTAATTCTATAGAATTTCTTCTAATGATGCCAATTGATGCCACACCATAAATATACAATACCATAGTTGAAAGTAAGTCATTTTAGACCTTAAAAAGCTTAGTGAGAGGACAATTAAATGAGTGAAATATTTTGTTATCAGCTATTAAACTTACCTAGTTTGATATTCATTATAAGGCGGGGCTAGTGATCAAAGGGCAAGCCTTGGTAGAATTCATTACGAAAATCACAGAACCTATGGGGGAAGAAGTGGAGGCCTCAGAAGGTTTATACTAGGAACTTTTTGTAGACAGGTCCTCATATGAGCAGAATGTAGAGGCTGGAATACTTTTGATCAGCTCAGAAGGGCATAAAATCCTCTCTGCACTGAGATTTAGATTCTGAGCTACCAACAATGAAGCAGAATGCAAAGCACTACTCACAGGACTCCACCTGGTAAAGGAGGTGTGAGCTGAAAACTTGAAGATATTTAACAACTCTCAGCTTGTTATCTATCATATAAAGGGTGAGTATCAAACAAAGGGGTTAAAGATGGCTATCTACCTCTAGAAAGTTTAAGAGTTACTTAATAATTTCTAGAGATACGAGGTTAGTCAAATCCTGCGAGCTCAAAATGCACACATGGATGCACTAGCTTGCTTAGCCATAGCCAAAGATATAGACTTCCTGGGGGCAATTCCAGTGGAGTTCCTTCTGTCACCAAGTATTGAGTAGAAAAACATTATGATGTCAACCATTGTGGCACAAAACTCATGGATGAGTCCAATCTTAGAGTATCTACAAGGCAACAAGCTTCTAGAGGATAAAGTGAAAGCACGTCGTGTGTGATCTCAAGCTACCAGATATTGCATCATCAATAGCATGCTCTATAAGTGGGGATTTTTAGCTCCACTCCTCAAGTGCATCGATGGCCTTGACTGTGACACTGTCCTTAAGAAAATCCATGCTGGTCACTACGAAAACCAGGCTGGGGGGCTATCCCTAACTCAAAAAGCACTCCGACAAAGGTTCTATTGGCTAACTATGAAGCAGGACGCGATTGACCTCATCAGAAGATGTGACAAATGCCAAAGGTTTGCTAAGGTTTCATAAACTCCACCAGCCTATCTTCAACAAATAATCAGCCCGTGGCCCATTCCAATTTGGGGGATTGACTTGGTTGGACCTCTCCCTATAGGCCGCAAAAGCTGTAAACATGCAATAGTGGTTGTGTGACTATTTTATGAAGTAGGTAGAGGCAAAAGAATTGGCAAAGATTTCCTTATCAAAGATCAAAAAATTCATCTAGAATAATATTATTTGCAGGTTCGGGGTTCGCTAGTAGATTGTAACCAATAATGGGACCCAATTCAGCAGCGAGCAGTTCATTAAATTCTATAACGACCTCGAGATTGTAAAGAGCTTCTCAGTAGTAGAGCACCCTCAGGCCAATAGATAAGTTAAAGTCATAAACAAGATTATCAAACAGATCTTGAAAGCAAAACTGGGGGCTAAAAAGGGAGCATGGGTGGACGAGCTACTAAAAGTACTTTAGGCTTACAGAACCACAACTCGCAGCACCATGGGAGAGACCCCTTTCTCAATGGTTTATAGATCTGAAGCTATAATGTCGATAGAATTTGAAGTAACTTCGCACTAAAGAGCCACTTTCAATTTAGAGGATAATGACCAACTACTCACTGTAAATCTGGACCTTATAAAAAAAGCAAGGGATATGGCTTGCCTCAAGATTGCGACCTATCAATAATGGGTTGTGAGATATTATAATCGAAAAGTCTGAATTCAAAACTACCGAGTAGGTGACCTCGTGCTGCACCTCATTTTACCCAGAGCTCATAAGGTCAGCAATAGGACACTTGGCCCAAATTGGGAGGGCCCATATATAATAAGGAAGAGTTTAGGAAATAGGGCTGAAGTACCTTGAGCTTGGAACATCGAGCACCTTCGACTATACTATCAATAAAAGCAAGCTCCGCTCTATAATTTTGTATCATTATTTAAATCTCAATTAAGAGACCCAAAGTTCTCATTCAATCCTATATTTATTGGAAATTAGGCAAGTTGATCTTGGAACAATTGGACTAGCACTTGATTTGGCCATGATTAAATTAACAACCTGACCAACCATTCTGGAAGGCTAGAGAGATAGTAATTCGCTAGCAAAGGTCCATCCATGTTAGCAATGTGCGATGGTTCATCCATGTTAACAATGTGCAACCTGCTAATGTCTATCCATGTTAACAATGTGCGACCGTCCATCCATGCTAACAATGTGTGACCTGCCAAGGCCCATCCATGTTAACAATGTGTGACCTGCTAAGGTCCATCCATGTTAATAATGTGTGACTATCCATCCATGTTAACAATGTGGGACTTGCCAAGGTCCATCCATGTTAATAATGTGTGATAGTCCATCCATGCTAACAATGTGCAACCTGCTAAGGTCTATCCATGTTAACAATGTGCGACCTGCCGAGATTCACCCCTGTTAACAATGTGCGACCTTCTAGAATCCATCCATGTTAATGTATGGCAATCCATCCATGTTAACAATGTGACCTATTAAGGTTCATCCATGTTAACAATATGCAACTGACCATATATGTTAACAATGTGCAATCTATCAAGGTCCATCCAGGTTAACGATGCATGATCTAGAGGCCCATCTATGTTGACGTTGTGTGATCTACCTAACATTCAGTTTAACATGGTTCACAATCAGCTTATCAAATACCCGGGTTGTTAGGTTGGTCAACTGTTTTAAAAGCTACAAAGGCTGCCACCTACTAATCTAGCATTCAGGCATGAGGCCACGATTTGTTAACAAAATGTTCAAGTATTTGACTTGGCAAAGAGCCCAGAAAGTTAATCAAACAGAATGAAAAAGACAAGCTAAACAAATTCATTTCAAAGAGCTCAAACTGGTCCATTGAACAATAATTACAAATGATTTATCTAGTTAGATTACATTCAGAAGTTCAAAAATAAAGCTTAAAGCTAAAGGGGCAAAGGCACAATCTAGAAAAGGTTGGGGCCTTGGGTGAGTCCTAAGGGGCCAAAGAGTTAGTGCAAGGCAAGGGCAAATCTTCTATCACTTGCTCCTCGGATCCTACCACAACTCTTCCCCCGACCTGCGAGGTGCCTTCAACCTAGACGTCACCTCAAGTAGGAGAACTACCATGAGTCTCTGCACATAGAGTTGAGGCTACATTCACATCCTTAACAAAATGTTGAATAGTCACCTCAACATCCCTATCAAAAAAGGTGAAGTCCATGTCCGAGTGCTTTTTCCACAAAGGAAATAGAAAGCTACTGATGGTGTTGAAGAT
Organism: Saraca asoca; assembly: GCA_026873985.1. NCBI lineage: Eukaryota > Viridiplantae > Streptophyta > Magnoliopsida > Fabales > Fabaceae > Saraca > Saraca asoca. Next base: position 23,045 of record JANHAO010002279.1, read on the forward strand.
TACAGCATCTTCAGCTTGCATAATCATAGTGGCAGTCTCCCCCTGACTCGGGTGACCTCCTCCTCAACTTGTGCAGCTCTATCCTCAGCTCAAGTGGCCCTATCCTCAGCACGGGCTGCCCTCTCCCTAACAGCTTCCTCTTTATTTTCTGTGACCTTAGCTCGTCTCACTGTTGCATCCAGCTCATTTTGCAACTGCCTCAGCTTGTTAGTCATTTTGTGGAGCTTTGAAATTAAGCTAGACATTTCACAAAGCAAAGTGTCCTTGACCTCCCTTTTAGTAGCCTTGACACTCTACAACTGGGTCTTAGCATGTTCCAGTTTCTTCCTCAGCTCTAGTGCCTTCATAGTCGAAATAGCTAGGTCACCTTCGAGCTTGCTCTGCTCCTCGTCCCAGACTATGACCTCGTCCCTTAACTTGATTATTTCCAATGCGCCCTGAAAAGACCAAATTAGTTAGATTACCCACCAAGGAATTGAAAAAGTTAAGAAAGAATGATACCAACCAACAAATAATGGTGAACTATTATGCCCACCGAGACGTTATCACGCATCTCCTCACATTCCAATGCTTTTGTATGGGTTCCCAAAACCTGTCTACATGTTTGTGAAGAAAATCATAGTATACCATTATCTTGGGACCCAGACCTTCAAGAAGGTCCCCTAGCGTGTCCTCGAACTCCTTTTCTGAACTAATAGCAATCTCCTTCCCTTTGTCAATTTTTTATTTTTTGGAAGGAGGCTCGTTTAGAGATTTCTCCCTATGGCCAGGAGAACTCATTGGCCCTCTTACAACCTCAAATGGTTTCAGCTGTGAAATAGGGATCAGCGCCCATGAAGTCTCCATTGCAATCGCCGAAGAGGAAGGACGACTAACTTGAGCAGAAGTTGAAGTGGTGGCGGGCCTTAACCTAGCTGAAGGAAGGGGTCTGATAAGATTAAGTATCGCCATATCTCCACGCTCCCTGAAGTTTGCCGGAATGACCTCCCTAACTCTGCAAACTCCAATATCACATGTGTTGTCAAGAAGCTTGGCGTCGAGGGCAGGAGAGAGCCCTTGTGCCCACAAAAGCTCCTCATCAAATTTCAAGTTGTTCTGAAGATCCTCAAGGGCAGCAAACTGATTAAGCACCTCAGCTTCCTCCTCCCTTAGTGTTAGCTTCTCTTTCCCAGCTTTGTCTGTAAGACATAACAAAAGATCAAACTTAAGATGAAATAAAGCAAATACCAGAGCTAGCCTATATTCCCCAGCTCGCTTATCAGGATTCAAAACAAACGCAAAGTTTCAAAGATAATGAAAGGATGGGCAGGAGGCATAAAACTAACGAGACTTGTAGTTTCCCATGTTGGATTTTCCCTTGGCATCCCCTTGAGGCAAAATTCTCGTACAAACAGACAGAAGGGTTGCGAGGTAATAGATCCCTTCTCGCAGCCCAATGCTCTTAATAGTGTAAAGGTTACAAAGAACTCTAACCAAAGAAGGAGGAAGACCATTCCTAAGGAAGAGAAGCATGAGGGAGGTTAGTTGAGAATATGAGTTAGGAGTCAACTAAAAAGGGGAAAGTTTTAGCTTATTCAAAAAATCAACTATATAAGGGGCCATCGGGAATCCAAATTTGACACCAAGATGTTGGATGCTAATTGCTACAAACTTCGAAGGAGGGAAAGCAACATGGTCGCTAGAAGAAAGTGCTAAAATACGGTAACCTTAGAAAATGATATACATAAGCTATCCCTTCAAGCTCATGGAACTTGATGCTTGAGGGGTGATAAGCAAATGGTGAATAACCCAAAGACCCCTCAAGTCCTAAGTGAGTTGTGAACTCCTCTGTGGCCTCACCATTGTTAGAGATTACCTCCCCTATGATACGAAGTAGCTCCTCACTCCCTTCAAAAGATTCAGTATCTTTACTTCCTATTTGGCAATCACGGTATCTATGAGGTGGAAACATCTACATAGAAAAGAGGAAAAGAAATAATTAGGTCACTGAAGGCAAACCGACCCTACCACTAAGATTTACCCTAATGGAGGTCTTCCTATGTAGTAGATCATATATACCTTGAGTCACCAAAACTCAAACTCCAAATACACGTGGGGCTCGACCATTGGGCCGCTAAAGCCCAAAAGACTAATGGAAGACTCAAACAATAGTCAGAAACCCTAGCATCTACTGAGAGATCAACTAGACAAATCGAACACCCAAAAAAAATGTATAGGTAAACAAGTTCAACTTATGTTTTAGATTATTTTCCAACTAAAAGCAAGCAAAACTCCACATAGACCACTGTTGATGATGAAATTTGGTTAGTGTGGGGGGACTCGAACTTTAGCCAACAAGGAGGAGTTCTGGGACCCAATGCTGCCTTTGAAGTGTGGAAGAGAAAGGACCGAGAGGAAGAAGAAGGAAAAGGCAAACAACACGTTTACATGATTCGGCCAAATTCGGGCGGCACCGGACCCTACGTCCACAGCGAAGATTTTGTTGATATAAAGTAATTTGCAAAGTTTCTACTTACAAGACCTCCCTTTTTCTAACAATATAATCCTATTTATAGAGGAAGGAGGAGTTACATGCATTAATTACCAGCTATAGTGATGTTACATCAAACTATAAATGAGAAAAGATAGAAAAAGGGGCTATAATCCGGCTACTATAGAAAGTAGGCTACTGAATAGTCTCCCTAGGTGGGCGGTAGACTTGTGTCTGCTATTCGGTGCCTAAAGCAGGGGATCCTTGACTCGAGGGCATCGCAGGTTCTGCTGTAGTAGGCTGGGTGCTGCTGTAGCGAGGAAGCAGCTTGGAGTGATCAACCAGTCGACGATCCAGCCTCGTAATTCCTTCACTGGACTGTCCCTCATGGGGGAGATAGTTCTTTGAAATGTACCCGAATTCCCTCACAACATCATTGCATTGCGACGGGCGAGGTAAGGCTGATGTTAAGAGTGCTTCACTGTTGCCACTTTCTGATGGGTGAAGCAAAGTTTGTCGTGGGCTTCTTGTTGAAGCGAGGAACTTGGTCACTATCGTGCTCGAGGACTCATCCTCCCGAGGCCACTTTTATATGATAACATAAGCCCCTCCAACTCTCGATTTGCTTAGCGGACCGAGAGTTGCAAGTTTCCAAGACTTGATTCGTATCTTCAGTCGATGTCCTTCTTTGACTGAGATGTCATGTCAGGTGTCTTTCGTTCTGCTTTAGGCCATGCTTTTCCCTGTTTTCCATTTTCGACCGTTGGCGTGGCATTGCTGCTCATTTCGGACCGTTGGATGAAGATCAGATTAGATTCTCTCTAGATTCTTCACGAGTTGAGCGGGTCTATTTATAACTTGAGGCCTTCTTTCTTTCGTCCCAGAGAAACTCAATGGAGGAGACTGAAGAGCCCCCTGTGCTTTAGTGTCTTGGCTTTTGACGAAGATTGGTGAGACATGGATGGCTTGTTGCAGAGTGGCGGGAGACGTGGATAGCCCGTTGCACGTGGCTCCTGCGCAGGATCTGCCTGGCGGGCTCCTACGGGGTTCTCACGGGAACTTCTGGCCACCTCCTCCGATCGTTGCACGTGGTGCTGCTGCCTGGCCAACCAGCTTCTACGACTTTTTGATTTGCTATGTGTGGCTCAGGAGGACGTGCCAGAGGACTAAGCAGAGGAACTCTAGGGTTACTGCTCTTCTGCAGACCTAACGACTGGTAGCTGGCTTTTTAGCTACTTTTTGCAGGAATCGTGGTGCTAGGCTTTCAGTGTTTTTCCCCTGATGTACCGTCGCCTCGCTTGTTGAGGTGTTTATGTGTGATGAGTTCTTCTCCTTTCGAAAACTGTAATGAATGCTTCACGCATTATTGTATGTAAACTTTTGACAATTAATGAGAATTTCTCCCTTCAGTCGGTCGACTATGCTTTCATTTTTTTGACTGCTTAACTTATTGTGAGAGAGAGAGATCGTGAGTGAGCTGGGCCTGAGAGATCTCGTTTGAGATGTAGTGAATTTGTCCACATCAAAATTGTGGGAATTTATTTGTATGAAAGCAGCAAGAAACTTGTCCGCATGAGAGCTGTGGGTAATCATGATGATTTCATTTTAGTAATGGCAAAGTAAAAATTGTTCGCTGAGGTTTTGTTGTTGCAAGGTGAAAACCATTTGCTTGAGACAATGGTGCTATAGAGAACATGCTGTAGCGAGGTGAAGATCGTTCGCTGTAGTGAATACGTTGTAGAGATTATGCTATAGCGAGATGAATATCGTTCGCTGTAGCAAATGTTGTAGCAAGATGAAGACTGTTCGCTGTAGCGAATATGCTTGTAGAGATTATGTTGTAGCGAGGTGAAGACCATTCGCTGTAGCGAATATGCTTGTAGAGATTATGCTGTAGCGAGGTGAATATCGTTCACTGTAGCGAATGCTGTAAGAGAGGGGTGAAAACTCCTTTGTCTAAATAATATTTTAGCCAATCGACAACTTTCATTCATTTAGCACACAGTGACTAGTACAATTGAGTGTTACAGAATCAAAATATGGTTCGGATGGAGGGCTCGGGCTCTCGGATGATAACTCACTAAGCCTGTTGAGCATGCTGCCTGGGTGGTCCTGCCACATAATCTTGTAGCCGACCCCTTCTGATGAGGCCTTCAATGGTATTTTTCAGCGCATGGCACTCTGAGATGGTGTGTCCAGCTTTGTTGTGGTAAGTGCAAAATCTGCTCTGGTTTCTAGACTTGGCGAGTACCCTAATTGGCCTGAGCCTTCCAAAATCCTCGTTATGCCTTTCTATGGCAAAGATTTTGTCCTGAGTGTCTGACAGGATGCTATAGCTTTCGAAGCGGCCTCTAGGTTGCTGAAGTTTTGCTTTCTTTGCAAGTTGAGGAGTGGGATTATCATGACTCTCACTACTCTTCCTTTTACCAGTGGTGGGACCACTATGGCCCACTTTATGCTTGGGTTCCTCTGTTCCGAAGGTTTCTTCCTATCTTATTTGCTTAGTCATCCGATCATAAAATTCAACAAGATCTCGAGCGGGGGACTTGTAGAGGCTCTTGTATAACTTGTCGTCCTTACGGAGTCCCGTTGAGATAGCTATTAGGATACTTTCCTCCAAGGGATTCTCTACGAAGTTAGCCTCGTGCTTGAATCGGGCCATGTAATCCTTGAGCGGCTCATCCTTGCGTTGAAAAATCATTGCGAGGTAGCAAGGGGGCGCGAGTTGCTTCTTCAGTGCTTGGTACTGGTTGACAAACTTCCTTTGCCACTCCTCCCAGCTGCCGATGCTACGGGGAGGGAGGCGCCTGAACCAAGCACGAGGTATCGCCCCTAGCGTGGCAGGGAAGATGCGACACTTCACTAGGGGATCGATCGTCTGGAGGTCCATTTGAATGTGGAATGCATCCAGGTGGTCACTTGGGTCACTATTCCCATTGTACAACGGGATAGTGGGCACTTTGAGTTTTTGTAGGAGAGGTTGCTTCTCAATCTCCCAAAAAAAAGGTGTAATTTCCTCATAGCGAGGTTAATTGCTTTGAGGCTGTGGGTGTTCTTCTAGCTGTTTCAGCCTCCGGAGAACTTCTTCCATTATAGGATACTGATCTTCGCACTGAGAGGTTGAGTTTTCTGCTCGCTGTGAGCCCTCCGGTCACTGGCTGTCATGATCGTCGCGGACTTCTCTCTGAGCCTCCTCACGAAGCTACTGGAGTTATGCCATGACCTCTTCTTGCCTTTGGGCATTTTGTGCTTGTGCCTGAGCAAGCACCTTGACAGTCTCAGCTAATTCTCTGACTATGTTTTTAAGTGCCGATTGAGACTGGTCAGGCGTTTGAGCCTCTTGAGTTTCAGGCACAGCGGTGTGCTGCTGAGAAGCCGGAGTTATGGAACTCTGAGTCGTTCTTCCTCTGGCTATGATTAGGTTGTAGTGAAAACTTTAGAAAGCAGATAAATCCCCACAGACGGCACCAAAATGTTGACGATGAAATTTGGTTAGTGTGGGGGGGACTCGAACTTCAACCAACAGGGAGGAGTTCTGGGACCCAATGCTACCTTTGAAGTGTGGAAGAGAAAGGACCAAGAGGAAGAAGAAGGAAAAGGGAAACAACACATTTACATGGTTCGGCCAAATCCGGGAGGCACCGGACCCTACGTCCACGGTGGAGATTTTATTGATATAAAGTAATTTGCAGAGTTTCTGCTTACAAGACCTCCTTTTTTCTAACAATATAATCCTATTTATAGAGGAAGGAGGAGTTACATGCATTAATTACCAGCTACAGTGGTGTTACATCAAACTATAAATGAG